>MU158707.1:457353-599902 GCA_015888305.1 Antheraea pernyi
AGATCATTCAGTGTTTAATTTATTATTATTTATTTTATAAATATTTTTATCGTTTAATTTACAATTGAAGTCTATCAACTTGATATTTTATAATGTAAACTATACTGACTGTATAGTAAACGTCTACAAAAAAGGGAAAGTAATTTGGTTCCAACTGGGGTCCATAGACCCCTCAAGTTATTTTTTTACGTTACCGCCAATATATGTAGGTTAGTTTTTGTCTTAATTGAACCCCGTAGATGACGCTACGAACGGGTTGTAGGCTTATTTTAAAAGATTTCTCACATACCATCTGGGTACATGTTTGAGTGAGCCCCTTGATAGTTTGGATTTACAATTGGAAACGGTAGGTGTGGCTGCAATCGGGTTTTAGATTTAAAAATACAATTGAAGCCGGTGATAACCGTTTTGGTGCAGATGAAGTTGCACGGGCCAGCTAGTATTAGAATATAATTGTTTATTTTCATTAATATAGTTCGGGTTTTAGATTTAAAAATACAATTGAAGCCGGTGATAACCGTTTTGGTGCAGATGAAGTTGCACGGGCCAGCTAGTATTAGAATATAATTGTTTATTTTCATTAATATAGTGTTAATCGTTACCCAATTATCTTTTTTTTTCTTTTACTTTATGTCATAGTAGGCAAACTAACTGGTGGGTCACCTGATGTTAAGTGACCACCACCGTCCATAGACACAAATAACACCAGGGGAGTCGAAAGTGCGTTGCCAGCCTGTGTTTGGGGAAAAGGGAGGGAGGGGAGGTGGGCCTCAGGCGCTGTCATTGACCGAACGAAACGCAACAATGCAAGCACTGTTACTTCATGTCGGTTTTCTATGAGAGGGTGGTACTACCTCGGGCGAGCTGACCCATTCATGCTGAAACTTCAGTGTGGCTCTACTACCTACAAAACTACTACTACTACTTTAGTTGCGTTAGTCATTGACTGTAGTTCAAAACGTACCTACTGACATTTCCTACAATTTTTTATTTTTTTTATTGTATCACGGCAAAATGACTGCACTTTGCCTGATGGTAAGCACAGTACAATCCAAAAACAATGGCGACCGAGTGACACACTATCCATCGCCGGTCCCCGCTTTCATGCTGGCCTGCGAAAAGCTGGATATGCATAGGCTGATCCCGAAACGCGACCCGCAGAAGCGAATCACTATGACGGGCTTTTTCGCCATATACATGGTGGTCGCGACCCAGTCAGGTTGTAAAACCCTACCACCCCACTTTCGCCATTGCCTCGTTCGTTATTCAGTCGGGTGCACCACGTGCAGGTGAGGTTGGCTTGGGTGTCTCAAGTGTTATGATGTTATTCGACACTTCTTACACCCCATTTGTATGAAGTGCCTTGTGCATTCTATAACTTGAACTGTTAAAAGCTATGTGAAGTCTGCGGGAGTCGTTAGTATAAGGAATGAATGTTTTCACAAAGTTTACATGTATGGGTTATTTACATAAAGTGTTTTTAATCTATATTTTAAACAGAAAAATGCTAATGTTATTTTTATTTGTACCGATCTTCAACTAATGCCTAAATCAGTTAATATTCTTAACATCCGGTCGTACTAAACGGTCTATTTATTTGTACAAAAGAATTGCGAACCGATGAATACCTCATTATGAAATTGGCTATAGATTTACTTCACTCTGAAAATAACTTCAATATAAATTGCTGGACACAAATACTTTACAAAAGTAGATACATTAATTTAATACATTTAAATACAACGTAAAAGTTGATCAAAATTCTAAATGAAAACCTTTGGAAGACGGTTTTCTGTTAAAGTCTAGTTCAGTTAGCTAATAGATAGGAAAATAAAAACTTCTAGTAAACTAAAGCAATGTTTTTGTGAGGAATTTCTAACACCTTGTTTTTGTAGATCATTCTGCCTATATGATATATAATAATTCAGTCATCTCGCAATGATTCAAGGCCAATTTATAGTTCGAAGGGCGGGCGGCAAATTCAGTTAGTCAGTCGCATTTCACGCGCCTGGCTCACGGCTCACCCGGTGCCGGGCCACGGATGTCGCAATGTTGTTTAAATGTTATTTGGTCTTGTGTCTTGTGGCAGGTGAGAGTTTTCCAACAAGTGTATACAGTAACAATCCACCTAGTGATATGTGATCGTAATTTTTTCTGGTCTTTATTGGAAGCGGTTTGTTTATGTTAGAATGCCTTGGTTAAAGACGTTTTGTAATGAACATCTTATGTGTATTCTATAATTTGAAATACATTAGTACGCCTATAATCCTTGTCCATTTTATAGGATAATTTATCTTTACAGATTTAATGAACTATTATTATTGGTGTTTCGTCCTTTTTTATTATTCTTACCGCCACATTAAAAGGAATAATAACATACATACTTGTCTCGTTTTAAAAAGTTATTCGTGAAGTATTACTACTCCGATCTCGACATTCTAAAATGAAATACGATAGCATAACAGTTTTCTATATTTAAACATTACTATTCGTTTAAAACTCTTGTTACTATCTTTATGGTTTGGTATATAGAGAGCAAGAGCAGATTTAAAACTCGTATGAAACGACCTGAAAAACTATGTACGCTGTACAATTTCAAACGTAAATTTCCAATATGTGATTTTACAATCTGCGGGACTATTATGTATAACCTACATACAGCCTATCTCATGTCTATAATTCGATAGTTATAAAATATTCGTAACTACAATAATATGCGAGATATTTTTGCAAAGTAGGTAAATAAAATAAACAATCGCAACACCCATCGAAGATAAACGTGTCTTTGAATTAGCAAAGATCATCTAACAAATACTCATAACAAAATCGGTGGCTCGTTAAGCACTTGATGCTTGCCAATTCATTGCATCCGTTGAAGCAAGAGCTCTCTCAGAGGCACGTATGTCTCTATTGTTAAGAAGTATTTTATCAAATAGTTCAATTCGCACCGCCAAAATCTTTGCTTTCGGAACGCATGCTGCGGCCGCCGCGTCTGTGTGGTATTTTTAACATTCCCAGCTCGACTCAAGGTTAGCCAAGATAGTTGCTTATTCATTCGGATATGACCTAATTTTCCATAATAAATTATTTATAGATTATCACCTAATTTACTATGGGTTGGCAGTACATCCTACATAAAATTAAGATAATATGAGAAATCTGCATATTTTTTCAGTAAAGATTGTATGTAATGTCCTCCCATTAAATACGTATCGAAGCCGATTCTGTTAGGATTCTTAACTACACAGCATTATGTCGCAACGCCTCGGACAAGGTTTGTTCCGATTCTACATTCGGTACGCATTCGTGAAAGCAAACCACGAAACAATATAATGGCTGTAAGAGATTCTGTAACGCTCAGTTACTTAGCGATTACCCTGAAGTAGAAAGTATGCTACCAACCACCTACCTAACAATATTATATGATAGATGCATTTCAAACAGTGAGTAATCAAAAACTACTAGCCTTATAACAATAAAAAAATCATAATAGCGCCATTAACGGCTCCCGTTATAAATATTACAAAATTGTAAAACTCCAGATCACAAGAAATGGGCATATAACTGAAAATTTATTAACCAAGCTTTACCTTGTATGACTAATATTAAATATATAGGGTTCAAAATAGGTGGATGAATCAAGTTCAGAGCTTATAATCATAATAAAAATGTTATAAAAGTAACAATTCACAAAAGCGAAGAATAAGCTTATAGCCTCTTGATGCTTCGGTTTAAAAGCTATATCTATACTAATATTATAAAGAGGTAAAGTTTGTGACGTTGTGAGTTTGTGGCGTTGTAAGGGGTAATCTCAGGAACTACTGCTCCGATTTGAATAATTCTTTCACTGTTATATAGCTAATTCATCGAGAATGGTTATAGGCTATATATCATCACGGTAAGGCCAATAGGAGCGGAGCACAGATGAAAAATGTTTCAAAATCGAAATGTTTTTTTTTATAGCTTCTGCTGTGTGTCAGCGTTAGCCTAGAGTAGTAACTATTACTACGCGGACGAAGTCGCAGGCAGAGGCAATAAATAATCTATATACTAATAGTATAAAGAGGTAAAGTTTGTGACGTTGTAGGGGGTAAACTCAGGAACTACTAAACCGATTTTAAAAATTCTTTACCAATATAAAGCCACGTTATTTATGAGTGTCATACATATCATCACTCTAAGACCAATAGGAGCGGAGCAACAATGAAAAATGTTTTAAAATCGGGGTATTTTTTTCTTTTGAGAGCTTCCGCTGCGTCTTAGCCCAAAATTACTCTTCCACGCGTGTGAAGTCTCCGGCAGAATCTATTAAGTAATTATATTATCTATACTAATACTATAAAGAGGTAAAGTTTGTGAGGTTGTAAGGGGTAATATCTGGGGAGTCGGAGAAAAATGGTCGAACGAAAACGTTTCTTACGAACGCTCCCTTAATTATGAGATATATATGATTGAGTTTTAGAGAAAAGTTGTAGCTTGATAATGCCTATTACCGCCCAACGAAGTGGGCACGGGTCGGCTAGTTCGAAATAAACAGGTAGTGGAGTTGTTATCGGTCTTTCACTCAATTGATCAAAACATGTAAATGGTTCTGGATAAAGTGAATAATTACAAAGGAAGAGCGAAGTCAAGGTGTAGAAGGTAGTTTGTCTATTAAATAAACACTGTAGTGTTATAAGAGTTAGGAACGATGGCCTCATTATGATGTGATTTTCCTGTGGTGTTCGTTTTCCTCACACATAAATTGATATATATCGGTTCAAACGAACTATGTTTAGAATACTAAAATAAAATAATTTTTATTGTTATATCCACCAAATTAATGTTTACATTTTATAGCAGTTCTATATATGTACACCTATTATAACAACAATATAAAAAAAATACTATTTTTTTTTCAAAAATTATTGCCATCTGTTACTGATATTATATTATAGAGAAATTCTGCAGTAGTGTATGTACGTACTCGGTTTTCTTTCAGCACTAATAGAGACTCGAGTCTGTACGAGATATTTATACATTTTATACAGTTGTACAAATTGCATGTTTACTAATAACATTGTCTTACAAATCGCTAAAACATTTTGCTTTCGTGTAATGTGCTCAACGTAATATATTATGTAGTAATGTTATTATTCGTAATATTAATAACTAACCGATGTCGCCACAGCCGTGATAACTTATTTCTAGTGAAAACTGGAAGGGAAATATTATTTTTATGAAGATTAATTGCGGAGGTTTGTTTTTACGGACGTTATGTTACTTCTGTTAATTTTTATCATTACTGCTTAGCACCTACCGAGACGCGTAATTATATGCTGACTATGTAACAGTAAAATGTACCTGATGTAACAAACTTCCTCAAAATCCATTCAACCGTTTTAGAGATTCGCCCGGACAAACAAATCTTACTTATGTTTATTAGTGTATTAATATTATGGAATCCAAGAGTAATATTTATCATCGGCAGTACTGGGTGTTACATTTGTTTACTTAGGTTTGGATTTGAACCTGCACGGATTATATCATTGTTCTAATACTATCATTTGGCATGCTCCGGCTCTAGGTATATACGATTTAATTCAAAAATTGGACGCGTGGGCTTAGCATTACAAAAACGATGACCGATTTATTCATTTGACCACCGGTGTCCTTACAACATAAATCCTAATAGTTATGTATAATTTGGACTCTGATCTACCATTGTTCTTATTTATGCTATAATAAAAATTCCTAATAGCAGCATTGTTTCATTTGGTTTAATATTCATATATATGTATTCTTTTCTTAAGTACTTGATAGGTTTCAGTGTTTCTCCACAAACCCACCTAATGCTAAATGTCGACGTAGTCTTAAGGTAATAAACACTTTTTTTTTCTCGAATCAACTACGCTATTGGCCTAGCAAGGCCTTAACAGCTTCACTGGACTACTAAGGCGAGCGCTTAAGGCACTCAGCCGATTTTATTTTGGCAACTAGCTCAAGGATGCACGGCACACCTCGGCTTGGGCTGTTACCTAGTTCATACAATTCACGACCTAACTGAGCTAAACTTTTTTTTATAACGTGGAGAGAATATCCATCATGGACTGTCAGGTTAACCTAAGCTAAACTACATATTCATACTTATATGAGTTATTGAAATTTATATTTGTACCAAGCATACATACCTCAATAACTCTTACATGTATTTCGTGTCGTAGTATTTCTAAACTATTTCAGTTAGATAAGGGAAGAAATGAAACCCTTCCACTTTCATGTGTAAGCATGTGCGCGTCTACGTCTGTGGAGGTGATATGTGTAATGTTGTTGCAGTGATGTAAGATTTTATGTCACTGTATTCTCGCGAGTGGCGTACTCAAGGGCTCCACACCGAGGGAACGGACCTAGGCTTAAACCGCTGCCGAGAGGGGCCTAGTTTGGTCTGTGGGAGCGAAATTTACCCCCAGACCACGGCGGCGTGATCTGTGGTTACACGGGCGTGGGCCTGCACACGCTCGTAATTAAGACGCTAAACCTAAACTGGCTATCAAGTGCAGCTAGGGGAACACACCGATATGTGCTTGACAACAGATTTTCAACTTCAGAGTGATACGTAGTCAGATAGGCATTAGAAAATACACTATCACCGTACGCAACTAATTATATAATGTATTATTCCGTTTACATAAATCTATACTAATATTATAAAACTAGAGGGTTTGTTTGTTTAGTTGAACGCGCTCATCTCAGGAACTTCGTCTTCGCGTAGAATAAGTTACTTCGGGCTAACGCTAACATGCAGCGGAAGCTCTGAAAAGGAAAATAAAAACGGATTTTAAAACATTTTTCATTGGTGCTCCTCTCCTATTGGCTTTAGCGTGATGATATATATGATGATAGCCTTTCTCGATTGAGCTATCTAACAATTAAATAATTTTTCAAGGACCAGTAGTGCCTGAGATTAGCGCGTTCAAGCAAGCAAACTCTTCAGTTTTATAATATCATCATCATATATATTAATATGTGAAGCCCAAACTTTGTATCCCTTTTTAAAGGAATTGCGTGAACGGATGAACGTGAAACTTGGCATAGTTAAAGTTTATATGGAGGAGAAGTGCAGAAAGCTATTTATTTTACATAAAAGGCATTAGAAGAACATTAAATTAATTAAAATATGCATTACTCACACTACTGCTTCAATTTTAGACAACATATACACCATGTAAATAAAAAATATATTTTGACTTCTGTCAATAAAGGACTTCAAAAAAGGTTGTGAAGGAGGTTGCGATGCTCGACTGTATATATTATTTTACTCTTACGTTCCAATTACCCTTTTTAATTCTACAATCAACAATGATATTATAACATACAACTATTATTATAATAACTGAGTAACCATGATAAAAACCTTTGATTATAGAAGTAAGTTGACAAAAGAACCCTAATAAAGTTCAAACTTTAAAAAATCAATGAACTATGGTCGAATGTTGACCACTGGGCTCCCACTAGTTAGTATAAACTCTCTTGTAAATCAGAATCTTTCAAATTGTGGTTAAATATACATTGTAATGTCCAATACATTTGCTTGACCAAAGAGCTAAATTTTGGCGACTGCCAATGTCGAACGTGTCGACGTATTGTTTGAAACTTGTAAACAAAACGATAATGAGCTTCAAGCTACTACTTTGGCTTTGGCACCTATAGGTAAAATATAAATACACATACATTTAGTTTATATACATTTTTAGGTTTTACTAAATCAGTTTGATGACTTTTTCCTAACGAAACGAATCTGAATCTTGTTTTGACCCATGGGATATAATAATAAGAATAAAATAAATATAAATGTAACGTGTCTGTACTTTTTATGTTTTTGTGAAAAAAATAGTTGCAGGTGTCTTGAAAGTAATGTCTGTCTGTCTGTTTGTTTGAACTTGCATCACTGCTAAAGTACTACGTTCACGATAAACCATCATAATAAAATCATAAAGTGTGTTTTCGAGTAACATTTAGTCTTAGTGTCATTAAAATCAGTTCACTCTATCAAAAGTTATTGTAATTTTAATGATGACGTGACTTAAGTACGAGAGAAAAGTAGGTAAGTAAATGGACTTAATATATTCAAATGATTTTATTACATTGTTTTTTTATATTAGGTTTCATGCAGACTGAGTCGCGGCACAACTAGTTCAATATAAAATTGATAAACATCTATGTAATACGCATCTAAATATCGATAACCTAGATAAATCTTTGTAATAATATTTTAAGTACGAAAGATCAAATATTTTATTTATTAATTGGCTTAATATAATAAAAATCTAAATAAAAATAAAACTATGTCATCCATAGAGAATGTAACTAACAATGTTTCAAAGAATTTTCAGAAACAGATTATCTCATACAAACACATTCTATTTGTACATAACATTTAACATTTAAACAAGTGATTGTAAAAATTGCATTGAATTACTAAGATTAATCAATATAAACCCTTGCCTCTGATATTTTTCGTTTCATTTAGTGACAATTTTAATTCCTTGATACTTCGCTAGAGACAGTATTAGTAAATTTAATCGAAGGTTAATAGTAAAAAGTAGAAGAATAATAGTTTTATAATTATCAAAAGTCATAAGAAATCCCTTGTTAAGTTTTTGGTAAAACAATATCGAGAAAAACACGAAAATTATTTAAGACTTCAACATTTTCTTACTAAAAACTAGTCGATAGATTTTTTTTAGTTTTACTTCTTATACACTTCTTCTTATAGACTACCAAAATTCATGATAACCTAATTCATTTTACAGTTATTAAAGTTTTAAGACACTAGGATTTTCATAAGCACTACGCGTTGCGATGTGTGTTTTACTGCGGAGAAGTGGGGTAAGAGGTGCTGTACTTGCGGTTTTGCTCTGTACATAAAATATATTGTTAAGATAATAAACGGCTCAGACGAAATCGCGGGTATCAGCTAGTCATAAATGCGAATGCAAGTTTGTTAGTACACTTTCACGCCTTGACAATCCAATGTCGCCTTAGCTATACGTTTTTTTTAACTATATTTTTGGCAACCAATCTTTTAGATTACTGCTATTGTCGAGTAGTTAATAGTATTACAAGGTGATCTTCTATTTTATTTTTGGCAACCAGTCTTCTAGTAGACAATTACTGCCATTGTCAAGTGAGTACATTACATTACAGTTTCAATGAACTAACAAGATGGTGGCCATCTTGTTAGAACTTTCCTGGGAGTTTTTGTGCCAAGACAGAATCCATGCTCCGTGGTAATATTTCCGATCCACTTCACTTGTTACACAATAACCAAACTATATTACGTAAAGCACCACCAATATTACACAATATAGAGCTAAATAACACAAGATTATAGATAAAATATAAAGACCACTACATGGCATTCCAAGATTCTGCCAAAAACTCTTCTACACGTTACACGTAGCTACACGTTATCGGGAGAACAAATTGGACATAGAGTATATAATAGAGATATACAGTAAATACTATATTATAAAATAACGAGGAACGTGAACTTTTTAATCTTAAAAAAAAAATTACGTAGTTTTTAACGTTCGACCACACACTCACTTGAGTTAAAAAACAACATCGGCTAAGATGATAAACACACCATATTTAGACAAAGACCGAAATAACGCTGGAGTGCCCTACCACAGTTAAAATACAATGCATGCATGTTTGTATAAAATCTCAAATTCAGTGAGGATGAAGCACCAATGACAAGTTTTGGCTCGGTTCGGAAAAACAGAGTAGCAAATAGGTATTATCTCGTCTTCTTATCGACGATATTACTATATTATATATTTTAATATTTACATACAATATATGTAGTACGTGCATATGCCTGCTTCTATTCTCTTTTACTATTATAATGATCTACAAAAACACTTATATATCTAGTTCTGTTGACGGATTTTGCAGAACAGTGGTAGAAAGCACTATAATTTTGTCGAAAGGTCAGAGGTTCGGCCCTCGCACATAACTGTTTGCGATGGGCATAAGTGTCACTACGTTAATCTACATATGTAAATTCATCAGCAATTTAGATACCTGTGACTTCTTCTGCGTTGTTCTGCGCAAGAGCACTACGCCTTTAACACCAGTTTTCCGCGGCATAAAAACACATCGTTGAACGTGTAATGGTTACAAACCTCTGCGTTCTTAAAACTTTAATATGAAGATATCGTTATTAGATAAGGACCAAGTGTCTAAAAAGTTAAACTAAAAAAATATTTTGATATATATCCAGTATTTTATGTGTGATGCGCGCACAACAACGGATCTCTATCGTTTTATTTATACTGAAGTTATGCTTAGATTGGAATTAAAAACCATGAGAGTTCATGAGAAGTACGTATTTTATCTGATAATTAGATTAATAATTGTAGACTGTAGGTTGTTTCTTTAATATTAACGTTTGATTCCCTACTACTTACACCAGGCACGTATCCAAACTTTTGGTTCGGGGGGACAAAAATCAAAACAACTATGTGAACTCTGTAAAAAATTGCATTGTTTGAGCGACCTTTACCTACTTCGTACTTCACAGTACTTATGATCCCGTCTATTTTGTGTAACGTCAGTTTTTGGGGGGCGGGGGGATAAATCCCAACTATCCCGCTCTGTATACGTGCTTGCCCTCGTTATAGAGGTTAACTCTATAACGATTTTACCGATAGTATTTTAGTTCAATTTGTCATAACCACTTATACCCTATAGATAAAGAGAACGATATGGAGCCTAGATATTATTCTGAATAAACCTCTATTACCATTAACAGTCTTATCAAAATCGGTTTATATTTCAGAATTTAACCCGGAAAATAGCACTGACACCAATTTAATTGAAATAAATAGATTTGTATTTATTATTTCAGCCAGCCAACAGTTGTCGATAACAGAGTTCTCGGTTCCGCATACAGTTGAAGCCGACAGCAATGCCGAGCTACACTGTCGCTATGGCTTGAAGGAAGGTGAATCAGATAAGGGTCTTTACGTTAAATGGTGGTGGACACCCTCAAACTCAGACAGAAAACAACTTTATCAGAGAATAGTAAGCCACAAACCTGATGTTACGCAACATAAAATAAGTAAGTTATTTTAACGTCATACTCTTTTGGTAAATACCTAACAGGCACTAGATTTGAGAAGTTTAAAGTTACGGCTGGCTACTAACTATTATTGTTATTGTTTATAAGCTGTGCTTGGAACAATTTTACGAACTACCAAGTACAAATAAATAAGATTTCATCATCTCGGAAAGGAAGATCAACTTAAAATTGGAATACACCGAAACTAGATAAATTGATATTATTATTACAATAATTGATGAATTAATATACATATAGTACTGAAAAGTGACAAATTTAAATTAAACAATCTCCTTATTAGTAAGTAGGAATTCGTGGTAGTCTAATGGTTCGACCGGTGGAATATCAATACGATATCCGCAGGTATCGAACCTGGGGCATGTACCAACGAAGTATTCAGAAATCACATACATTTACCAATTTAGACTGATTACATTATCGGCTGACGGTGACGGAAAACATCGTGAGGTAACCTGAACCTGAGAATTGTTCTTGTAGTGTACTATTTATGTGGGAAACTACTATATGTGGGAAAACATAGAACTGTGGATTTCTCAGAGTTTGAAATCACCAAAACGTCGTGGGCTGGCGTGGTGATTATGCCCATACCTTCCTTCGGGAAGAGGCCTATGTCCCTGCAGTGGATTTCTTACAGCCTGGTGATGATGAACCCTCCGTATAAAGAAGTGACTGAGTGAATGATGCAGAATATACTAGTAGATCTTCGAAATATTGAAATAATTAACATATTAACGGTCATCTGTTTAGTTACTATTTTAATTTATTACATGGTCGTACTGTAAAGCGACGGTTTGGTATCTGCTTCTTCATTAGTACACCTATGAGAAGCCGAGGCAGGCAGCTAGTCTCATATAAAATAATAAGGTTCAATATAGTCTTCAGTATTTTCGTAGCTTTGCCCTTGTTATCATTATTATTACATAGTATAAAACAAAGTCTCCAACCGCGTCTGTCTGTCTGTCTGTCCGCGATAAAATCAAAAACTACTGAACGGATTTTCATGCGGTTTTCACCTGTAGATAAAGTGATTCACGAGGAAGGTTTTTGTGTATTATTTGTCAAGGATTTGTATATAATCAGGGCGAGACAACGTCTGCCGTGCTCGCTAGTAAAATAATATAAAACTTAGCCTAAATTATAGCCTAGCCCTAGCTTGTGGCGCCTTATGATAAAATAGTTTCAAATAATTAACTTGCATGAGGATCTGTTCAACGAAACAGAAGTTGATATGCTCTAGCGCCACCTAGTGATAAGTTATAATTAAATTAATAGCATAAAAAATCTCAGTAAAAAATCCTTTGCTTTGCCAATTTTTAAGATGATCGGGCTAACGTTATTAGAGTTTATTGATCTCTCGTTCGGTAAAATAGCCTTTTTACTATATGTGTTTAATTACTATATTAAACACTACATAAAGTATTAGAAAGAATACAATAACAATAATTATTGTTTAATACAGATATAGAGATAAAACCAGATGACACAATTGTGCTATTAGGAGTCCAGCCTAACACATCTGGAATATACGAATGTGAAGTATCTCGCATCGATAACAATGAAATTAGCGAAGGTCGGAACCAACAGGAATTAATTGTATACAGTAAGCAGTTTCTATATTATTATTTCTATATTATTTTATTCCATATTTCTATTATTATTATATATTACCTTACTGAAATTACTGCTGTATTTGTATACTAGCTTTTGCTCGTCTTAATGTTAAGGATTTAAGCGATCGCTCACGAACAGGACATATTTTTCTGGATGCAGTCTAATCTAGTTATGTCATAATTTGGACTCTATACTGCAGTTCTATCTAATAAATCTATTACTATTTTTGGACTATAACTTTTATAGAGAGTTGATTTAAAAATATATGACCAACCCCGATTTCGATGTACACTATAAAAAATATTGAAATTTTACATTAAATGGATAAAATCGGACCACAGGATGCAGCTTTGAGGGTTGTAAGTTATTCGATTTGAATATTTAACTTTTTCAAATAAAATATGCGTCAATTATAGTGTTAAAAAAAACTTTTTTACTATATAGAAAAATGCAAAAAAAAAAATTGAGAACGTCTTAAATTTTTTTTAAGTAATTTTTTTAATAAAAGGATATTCGATCACCTGAATACTTTTTTTTCTATATATGTACTAACAATCCGCATTTTGTCGGTCCTGAAAAGTTGCCGCTCTGGGCACTAGCATCGCATACATCGTACACAGTACGTCGTGAAAGCACTGTTTAAAACAGATATAATAATTATTTATTTTAATATTACAGCAAAAGGTACCGGCCCGCAACTCAATGTAACAACAGTACCAGATGGATCCGATGACGACGATGAAGAAGACGTACTAATAAAATGTGAAGTGGAGGACGCTGCTCCTTTGCCAGATCTTTCATTGTCTATTAATAGGTAACTCTTTTTATGGTGTTACTGTATTTGTAGTGTTGGTTTGGGTAGCTAATAAGAACTTATAATGGAAAATTTTCTGCAAAAACCAACTGTACCATCTTTATTCAAATCACAACATTGA
This sequence comes from Antheraea pernyi, assembly GCA_015888305.1. Lineage (NCBI taxonomy): Eukaryota > Metazoa > Arthropoda > Insecta > Lepidoptera > Saturniidae > Antheraea > Antheraea pernyi. The sequence goes on from MU158707.1 coordinate 471,028, forward strand.
AATTGTTGGCTGCTAACATAATAAACCGAATGACAGACTTACGAAAAAATTACGGATTTTCATACAAACCTTTTCCTCTTTTACTAGGTAATCTTAGAAGTTGAATTTCCATAAATCCGTGATTTGCGTGCGCGTGTATGATTGTAGATTAGATTTAATATATCAGTTAGTCAGTCATTATTTTGATGGTGGTAGAGCCACGCTGAAGCTATTTCTGGTTTCAGCATGAATGGGTCGGCTCGGCCGGGGTAGTACCACCCTCTCATAGAAAACCGACGTGATGTAACAGTGCCTGCATTGTTGCGTTTCGTTCGGTCAGTGAGAGCGCCGGAGGCCCACCTTCCCTCCCCTCCTGTATCCTCTCCCTCTCCCTCCTCTAACCCTTCCCCCCAAAGGGTGGCAACGCACTTGCGACCCCTCTGGTGTTGTTAGTGTCCATGGACGGTGGTGATCACTAAACATCAGGTGACCCACTTGTTTGTTTGCCACCTATGATATAAAAAAAATAATTATATGTTCACTAGTGGGTCCAGCGGACGTTGTCCCGCCCTAATAATAAGAAAAACCCTTGATAAATGATATACATAAACCTTCGACATGAATCAGTTCATCTACTGGTGAAAACCCGCATGGAAAATCGTTAGTTTTGGAGTTTATCGCAAACAGACCGACAGATGTGGCAAAGGACTTTGATTTATAATACGTAGTGATAAAGTTACATGAAATTTTTATTTTAGTGCGGAGAGCAACATATCAGTAGAAACAACAGGCCCTGACGAAGATGGTCTTTATGACGTGTTCGGTAGCATCACAGTGTCCAAAAGTTCCGTTGACGGCAGTGAAATACGCTGTGAACTATTCTACGTAAACACTAACGTGACTCACCCAGAGTTTGCTGACACTTTAGTGTATGATCCCTCAGGTACGAAAATCACAGTTTATACCAAGAAAACCCTTTTTCTACCAAAACATACACTTTTCAATTAATAGCTTTTATTTAGTTGTATGTGAATTTAAGTCAGACATTACATCGTATTAAAGTTACTCTAAAGTTTACGAGTAAATAAACGTAGCTTTAACGTATACGTAACTTAACGCAGCATTTTTATAACCTTGTTTCTATATTTAATTCAAGCCTGTGAAATATGAGTGATCATTATTTTACGATGTAATATCTGAATTTGATACTTAATACTCACGCATGTAACTATCAATAACAGCATTTTGAGCCTGTTTAAGCTAATGAGGCCTCACTCTTAACTTTTCATTCGAAAGAAATAATTTATTTTAGTTATTTCGTTATTTCAGCCATTGGTAGCTAGACTGCATAGTCTGTATCTGTTTCAAGTAACGAAAATCGCGGAAATTTCTGATTTAATAACTATAAATAAATAGGAATTTTCAAATTCAGAAATGCCCCTTATATGAGTTCTATTGTAGGTAATTTCACGTAGAATCTTATGTATGGCATTTGAATGTTTTTACTGAAGCTTAGCTGTGCTGGTATATGTGAACTAACTCGCTCATTATCGGTCGTGTCGGTGGCAGGATCACTAACATCGACGGCAACACCCGAGGACACAACGGAACTGGAAGCAACTCTTGAATCGAATATCCGTAAGTCCAAAGTAGAGTTAATAAACATAATTTTATTCCAATAAAAAAAAAAAACAAAAAACATAACTCTACACTACATTTAAATCACAGTTAAATCTTTTATACACGTACTTTCTTAATCCAAAACCTATTTATGTACTTATAAATTTATTTTGTAAACCATAAACCTATTTTGAATATATCTGTGTATATAATTCTTTATACGAATATAATCATTGTAAATTAGCATTTTCGTAAGTCTCATACGTATGTTTATTCCTTTATATTTATACTTATTATATTTAATATTCACAATTACTTCTTACTAAAATAAAATGAAACTTCAAATTGTGCTTGAAGTATTTTAATTAACCTTAATCGTGTTTGAACCTTTTCAAATATTAACAGTAATTTTAATAGAAGCATAAATACTCTTTTTTTAAGTGTACGAGCTTGTAATTTGGTGTGTAATAAATTAATAAAACACATATTAATCTATATCACAGCATTTAATATATTTATTGTTAACGTTCCAACCACTACACAAAACAACGTTATGATTAATTATACATACACGGCAATATATCGAAAAGCCAGTAATTACTGCTCGGATTCAAATTAGCAATTAGTTTTAATTTGTATAATACCTACTGTCATCACATCAGAATGTAAGAAGCCCACTGCAGAACCATAGGCCTCTTCACGGTATGGCATAATTACCACGAGAGACCAAGAAGTATTGGCGACTTCAAATTCCGTGAAATCCACCCGTCTATATTTTTCCACATAGAGTGGTATTACAAAAACATTTCCCAGGTTCAGATTTCCTCACAACGTTTTACTTTACCCTCAACCGATAATGTTAGTAAGTCCGACGGCAATTTACGGGAATATTATAATGATATTTATAATATGAGAGGTTACTTAATATCATTAAGTATATATGTATAAAAATAGATATTGGTATACTATCTAAGATTTAAAAAACTCTGACGCTCTTTGACCGATCACATTGAACAGTATTCCCGTGGAGAATTTTCTATGTTATCCCTTTTACTATAGGTAAGTTGCCAAAGTTGTTCTGCAGAAAAACCGCCATAGTGTGTATTGTAATTGATATTTACAAAGACAAATAAAAACATTTACACACACACACTGATACACAACTCATATATTTCAATTTATGAAAATATATTTTACTGTACAAATTAACGTTGTATATTTATTTTTCAGCTGATGACGGAATACAACTTCGTGGTTCATTCGAATTACTTTTGGCAATATCAATTCTAACACATCTGTTCTGCCTGAGTCAACGTTTATTAATGTGATATCTAGTAAAAGTATTGTTTTTATTAAATTATTGGCTGTACATAATATTATTTTATTTATTTCTTTGTATAAAAAAGATGCTGATACTGATAATTCAAGATATTATATTTACAAATAGCTATATGTTATCGGATTGAAAAGCCAAATCGTTGAGAAATATATATATATATCAAGGTAAGGCAATGGTATAGGTGGGTCACCTGATGTTAAGTGATAATCACCGTCCATAGACTCTAGCAACACCAGGGGTGTCGCAAGCCTGTGTTTGAGGGGGGGAGAGGGAAGAGGGAGGGGTAGGAAAAGGGGGAAGGGTAAGGAAGGTGGACATCCGGCGCTCTCACTGACCGAACGAAATGTAACAATTCAAGCATTGTTACTTCACGTCGGTTTTCTGTGAGAGGGTGGTACTAACCCGGGTGAGCCGACCCATTCATGCTGAAACTAGTAATAGCTACATCGTGTCTCTACCACCTACAATAATAATAAACTACGTATAAATTTTAATTGACACTAATGTACAGGCACTAATATATAGACATAAGTACACGCGTACAAGCGTAAATGGCATAGTGCCCTTGTTATACAAAGTATGAACATGAATGACATATATGGTATCCGTTCGCATGAATGCCATAGGGCACCTCTCTGGATCACAATTTGAATAGTGAAGGTTATTATATACCTACATTTAGTAATTAGTACATATTTAAAAAGAGTTGAAACATTCCTCACCGACAACAGTTTTATGCAATGGTACAATATAGGTTGTGTACTTTTTTTAATTATTGTACCTACCGTAACGCAGTACCCATCACTAATGTTGTTTTCACAATCTTTTCTGGTACTCTAATACTCATACAAAAAAATAAATAGATTCGCTACAGTATAACCAGCTATAAGTATCTACCAAACAAGTATACTTGAAGTTCATCTTATGTTGAGTAGTTACTGCGGCCTATAGCTGTTTATAACCAACCTCAAATAGGACAACAGTTCTGAGTTCATTCAACATTGAAACGCTACTTTGTTCTTTCTTCAAATCGAAACCACTAAAAAGGTGTACCGTCGTGAAGTAACGGTGCTTGCATCGTTGCGTTTCGTTTGGTCCGTGAGATCCCCGGATACCCACCTCCTCTCCCCTTCCCCGTTCTCCCAACCACCTCCAGCAATACTCCCCTCTCCCCCAAACACAGACTAGCAACGCACTTGCGACTCGCCTGGTGTTGCAAGTTTTTTTTATTTTATTGTAGCACAGCAAAATGACTACACTGTGCCTGATGGTAAGTACAATCCAAAAACAATGGTATGCACAGGCTGATCCCGAAACGCGACCTGCTTAAGCAAATCACTATGACGGGCTTTTTCGCCATATACATGGTGGTTGCGACCCAGTCAGGCTGTAAAACCCTACCACCCCGCATTCGCCATTGCCTCGTTCGTTATCCAGCAGGGTGCACCACGTGCAGGTGAGGTTGGCTTGGGTGTCAAGTCTTATGGTGTTATTCGACACCCCTTACACCCCAAATGTCTCTATGTGTCTATGGACGGTGGTGATCACTTAACATCAGGTGACCTATCTGTTCGTTTGCCTCCTATAATATAAAAAAAGGTTGCTTCAACTGTGGTGGAATGCCTACCATTACTGGAACACTTCATGTGACAAGACGTGTGACTGATGACATCCTTCTGAACGGGAACACATTTGCACGGACATTACTACTTTACAGCAGAAATAGGTGTGCCAGTGATGTTTCGGCAGTTGAAGTTTTATACAAGCTCTACCATTCTTACGAATGCCATTATAATATTTAATACCTACTATATCTATAACCGCAAATATAATAAACATAAAACTTTGAAATATACCGAGCGATTGTTTAGTCGCCAGCAATATTTTTACAGGATAATCATTAGTCGATTTTCATTATAAATCAATTAAAAAAATTGTTGCTTAATATTTTACCTAATTATCTCAAGAAATTCAAAACTGATATACACTCAACATCAGCTGATTTACGCAAAAACGAACTGGTGCAATAAATAAATAACGGCCTGTCGCGCAGTCCGGCCCGCCACCCGTACCTCAATTCGCGCCCCGATTCCCATTGTTCAACCGTGCGGCGTTCCCACGATAAGCAGTTACGTAATGATTAATCTTGAAAAGGGCCCCTTTTGTTTTGATATTATATGTAAAATGTGACCACGAACTACCACAGGATTGAAGGATGTGACCGTTTAAAGATTCACTTGGTATAGTCTTGGTATAGGTAGTATCAGAATAATAAACGTTTACAGGTACAGCAATACCCCGGACTTATGCGATAGGTGGGACTGAGCGATAACCGTGTAAGTCGAACTTGCGCAAGTCGGGGTGCAACTTCGCATATAAATACAAATAAAGTATGTTTAATCGACACCAGAGTCTAAAGAAAACAATAATTTAGAAGAAACATGTTTAATAAAATGTTAGATAATAAAACAATTTACTGTCTGGATCAACAGGACAATTCTTCACTTTTACTTGATTGTCACACCATGATTGTAACAATGTTTCCATTTGTGCGATAATACCGTGACGATAATGTTGCTTGAATTCAAAGATTGAGTCTTTTACAACTTTTTCACCTTTTATAACCGTTCGGACTGTTGATTGCGGTAGGTCAAATTTCTTTGCCAATTAACATTATTTTTATTTTTGCTTCAAAGTCTTTGATAATATTGAGTTTACGCTTCAAAGACAGTGTTTTTCTTTTCTTGTAAGGTTGAAATGACCCATTTTTTATTCTTTTGGATGACATAAGAAGAGGTTATCATAGAACGTAATGCGTACGTAAAACAATTCCACGTGGTATACGTTCGAACCTGTCGTAAACTGAACACTAACAGGGTGAAATGGAAGAGTTGATGCGCGTGCGATGTGAACATAAAAACCGCGTATCTCCGAATTCCTTCGATCGAAGCCGAATTCACGCAAAACGATGTAGCGTAGGTCGGGGTATTATTGGATATGGATATCGATCTATCATGTCTTGTAAATATGTATAATGTATTGAGAGTAATAGTTTTGCTAGAAAATCTCAACATTAGAATTACTGTCGAGCTAAGCATTTAGCAAAGTTGTAGTTCACCAACCATAAAAAATTAGCTACATAAGTATTAACGCCTCCGCAGTGGGCTCGTGCTGTCTTTTTTCGCAAGTCTAAACAAACCTAACCGAGACGAGACGGGAAAATTAAGAAAAATAAATAGTCCATCTATAATATATAGGTACACGGCAAGATATCAAATAACATGGCCCAGGTGTAGATCGTCTAAACTTGACCAACTTCAGTTCCGGTGATGTTAATAGCCAAGTACCCAGAAGTATTTATATATTTAAGTTTTAACACCTAAACCTAACGAATAATATGTTGACACGAAAATCCATCCTGTGAGCGTTGAATCAGTATGTAAATACTTACTACGTGATAACTCAATATATATGAGGATTCACAACCCGCCTCTGCTTTCTAGGCAGTAGATAATCACAATTACATTTTAATTTAGTTCCTTATTTCATATATTTACTCTAGGATTAACATTTATTATTTCGCACAATTACAAATTAATCGATAATGAATCTTTTCTTATATGTCGTTATCAAAAATGTATTTTTGTTTTCTAGTAAAATATGTTAATTGTGTAACTATTGTATAATAGTCAGCATCAGCCGTGAATTTATATTAGGGGCATTCGGAGCTAGTGCCCAGGGCGGCAATTAGTTATTTTTTATTATTTAAGCAATTACAGTTATTAATTCAATTTTATAAAGAAAAATTTAAAATATTTAAATCAAATAAATCGCAATCCGCAATGCTGTCACCTGCAGTCCAGTTTTAATTTAATAAGGAGGCACGAGGGACGTCAATAAGGTTGATTTCGAAATGAATGTATATGATGAATAATAGAAATATAATAACAGTACAACTTTATTCTTCGTCGAATTACATAATTTCGATTAATTTACATTTATTACAAATATAATATAGATTAATATTCAATGATATACAATCGGTATAACGACATGACTGTCTACAAATTTCAAAGGAGAACTGTACATGACGTTAAAACACACTTCAGCTACCTTTAAATACATTATGTTATAATTTAATTCCTAAAATTATACAAACATAAAATAATAATCAGACTTATATTTCATAACTTTAATTACCTGCCTTGATCAAAACTGGTATCTAGATTCAAGGTCTGCCACTAAAACGGTATGATGGGATAGAACGATACCGGAATTATTCAATCGCAAAACAAACACTTTGGATGGCAATAATGTTATCTGGAGTATATTGGACTCATGTAGCAAATTAAAAATGTAATGTAAATATAATCACAAGGTTTTCGACAATATTAATAAGAGTTTCCTTTTTCGATTACTAATACATATTACTGAAATATAAATTTTATTTCATTTTAACTTGACAACTATGGCAATCTATCTAGTTTACAATTACTTTTAAAAAGATGTTATATAAAATCGAGCAAAATAATTGTTACAACCGTATGAATAAGCAGTCTTTTTTTTCGGATACCATAATCATTTTAGATCGATATTTATATGAACTCGTCATCGTATATTGTACTACGAACAGATTTCCTTGGAAATGAAACTGTAAAATAAAAACACCCATAGTTAAAATTTACAATACTGTTGTCCAAGCAAAGACCATTCTAAAGAAAATCTACCATTTTTAGCAATATTAAATTTTTAAAATGAATATGTATTTGGTTACTCATGAACTTCTATTCTCAAATTACATTACGTAGGTTACATTTTTCGTTTTTTCTCCGAGTTGTAGGTGGTAGAGCCACGCCGAAGCTATTACTGGTTTCAGCATGAATGGGTCGGCTCGCCCGGGGTAGTACCACCCGATCCACAGAAAACCGACGTTAAGTAACAGTGCTTGCATTGTTGCGTTTCGTTCGGTCAGTGAGAGCGCCGGATACCCATCTTCGTTCCCCCTCCCTCTCTCCCAAACACAAGCTGGCAACACACTTGTGACTCCCCTGGTGTTGCAAGTGTCTATGGACGGTGGTGACCACTTAGCATCAGATGACCCACCTGATCGTTTACATCCTATGATAAAAAAAAAAAAGATTTGGTTTCAGTTAAGATGCACCGTTTCTCCTTACGGCGGTAAAATACGTTTCCCACGACTCGTTATAATTACTTTTAAAATTAATACTATCACTGCCCTATTACATTAATGGCGAAATTACAACATGAAGTTAAGATATTCTCAAAGTGTACCACAATTACTACCCATTTATTTAAACACTTCATTTCAAAATGAACATCGAATAGCATAGTATTGATTACTATGACTTTCAATACATCCAAAAATCATTAACGCAATTGTGACGCTACATTTTAAAATGAGCCAAAGTCAATTTTAACCGTTCATAAGATTTTTTAAGTTATTCAATTGTTTTATAGGTGGTAGAGCCACGCTGAAGCTATTACTGGTTTCAGCATGAATGTGTCGGCTCCCTCGGGGTACTAATACCCGACCCACAGAAAACCGACGTGAAGTAACAGTGCTTGCGTTGTTGCGTTTCGTTCGGTCAGTGAGAGCGCCGGAGACTCATCTCCCTCCTCCCAACCCCAGTCCCTAAACCCAGGATGGCAACACACTTGCAACTCCCCTAGTATTGCTAGTGTCTATGGACAGCGGTGATCACTTAAGTTCAGGTTACACACCAGTAAATTTGCCTACTATAATATAAAAGAATCATACAAAGTTTACAAACTTTGAAAATCATAAAAGAATTTTTTTTTAATGTTGCCAACATTTGGACTTCGTTCACTGTGTTTTAAAGCTGAAAATCTTGAAAAAATTTAAGACCTATTAACGATTTAAATAGGACTTGGTACATTATGAAATGTAACGACTCAATTGTTGTATTTACTATACGAGTGTTCAAAACATGATACGTTTTTTAAATATACACTACATACGTATTACAAGAGTGCCTTTTAGCCGCCTTCAATTTATAATGTAACAATAGCACTCATGGCTTCTAAGACTAATAGAATATCACTACATATTTACATAAAACAGTATAAAATCTAGCGATCTGCGGTGGTATATCTGCAGCGAAATAGCACATATCATAACATCTTTGGCAAATAAACCTTATAAATATAATTCGTTTTATAAACAATGTAAACTAAAGCTTTTCAATTGTATTACTATTCTAATTTTCATTAATTGTCATCCAACATACATAATAATTATGTACGAATAATTATATTAAATTGCACCGAACTTTTGTCAGCGACTCTTTGTTTCAAAAGAGTTCTATTTACATAATACAGTGCAACCTTAATATAACGAACCTCAATTTAACGACTTCCTCGATTTAACTAATTTTTCGTAATCCCCTTGAATTGCCCATAAGAGTCAGTGTAAATAATACCTTTACAATGTTTTTTTTACGAACAGCCTCTTTGTAATGAATTTTCAACTGTCAAAAAAAAGTGTAAATACCTCTAATTAACGAGTTTTGTCAATTCAAAACCTCTATATAACATTTTATTTTGATTTTCATTATTAATCTAAGGGAAAATTAAATAGAAAATACATAGAGTAATTTGATAAAAATGTGTTATCTATACTATACTAATATTATAAAGAGGTAAAGTTTGTGACGTTGTGGCGTTGTAAGAGGTAATCTCAGGAACTACTGGTCCGGTTTGAATAATTCTTTCAGTGCTATATAGCTCATTCATCGAGAAAGGTTATAGGCTATATATTATCACGCTAAGGCCAATAGGGGCGGAGCACAGATGAAAAATGTTTCAAAATCGAGATGTTTTTTTTTGAGTTTCTGCTGTGTGTCAGCTTTAGCCCAGAGTAGTAACTATTACTACGCGGACGAAGTCGCGGGCAGGGGCTATAATCTAAATACTAATATTATAAGGAGGTAAAGTTTGTGAGTTTGTGACGTTGTAGGGGAGGGGTAATCTCAGGAACTACCAAACCGATTTTGAAAATTCTTTTATCAATACAAAGCCACATTATTTGTGAGTGTCATATGCTATATATCATCACGCTAAGGGCAATAGGAGCGGAGCAACAATGCAAAATATTTTAATATCGGGGTATTTTTTTTTTTTGAGAACTTCCGCTGCGTCTTAGCCTAAAATAACTATTCCACGCGTACGAAGTCGCGGGCAGAAGCTATTAACTAATTATATTATCTATACTAATATTATAAAGAGGTAAAGTTTGTAAGGTTGTGGGGGGTAATATCTGGGGAGTCGGAGAAAAAATGGTCGAACCAAAAACGTTTCTTACGAACGATGAGAGATATATGATTGAGTTCTAGAAAAAAGTTGTAGCTTGATAACGCCTATTACCGCCCAACGAAGTGGGCACGGGTCACCTAGTCATTTATAAGCAGAAGTTGTTATAACAAGATGAGTACGTAATGTTGAGGTGAATAAAACTATATATTTCTTTACCTCTTTATAACAAATTTTAGACCAACCTTACCTCAATACAACAAACCTCAGTTTAACGAATTACTTGATATAACGAATATTTACGAGTTACCGTCGGATTTGTTATATCTAGGTTGCACTGTATGTTTTGATTTAATAATCACTATTTAATGAAATTAGCATATAACAATGAAGCACACTAACCATAGTTTGACCATCTACAATGCCCTTTTATAAACATTTTATTTATTTACTCATAGACAAGCTCAAAATCTTATAACCAGTTTAGTTCTAAACAACTCTATTCCTAAATAAACGTATTAATAATAGTATTTTTAACAAGATAACATAAATTTCCTAAACAAAAATAGTTTTTTATTAAAACTGTATTTAAAATCATCTCAAAAGTAAACATTTTGGAATATCAAGTCATTGAAAAATGTAAAAGTAGACAGAACATTAGAGTTCTTCATTTTATCCGTACTAGCAACAAAAATGTTCATTTTTGGTATTTAAAATATTTGGTTATTATCTACTTTGGCATTTATATGCATTAATGTTATACTCTAGCGTACTAGGAACTATGCTTAAATTGTATGCATTACACAATTGTAACACTAACATTATTTTTTAAAATTTAATATACCAGGTGAAAGATTAAACTCTCGCAGTATTCTAGGATATGACACTTCATGGTCACATTTAACACATAAAATAATAATATCAAAACAAATACTAATAAACAACCAAGAAAACCAAAGTTAATGTTTGTTCTAAGACTTTCAAAATTATAAATAAATACAGTCGTATTAAACCTAGGTGCAATGACCGGTGCCGACAATGGGAGACCTGGAGTTAATAACTTTCAAGAATAAAACGGACAATAAACCCTTTGGTTTTGTTCCTGACATTCCCACGTTCAAAATTAAATCAGCAGACGGTCATTATCACTGCGCTTTGGCACAGACGCGTAGAGGATTGTACATAATTTTTGTATTGTTCTAGATAATTAGGTCAAATATTAAGTACCTGTTTTTTAAATTGATTTAGAACGAGAATCGAGTGCAGAGTGTCCTCTATAAATATTGCTACTGTCTAAACATTCAGCCTGTATAAATAACCAATAGCACTTTAATATCTTAAATTGTAAGATATCCCAAATTAATTCATACAGATGTTATAAAATAGTTTATGTGTAGCTTGCTTTATTTCGTTCAGAAACCGGGCTACTGCACACAACATTGCAAGAATTGTGCCTTGTTTTACGAGGACAATCTGCATCGACAGTTGTTCCAGATGCTACGGATGTTAAAGCAACAGTTTTATCAAAATCTATAGTAGTATACCCGATGGTGTTGGGAGGCATAACAGCCGGAGTACTAGGAGTAGGTGCTTTTTCCACACTGCACTGTGATAAAAGTCGACTTCGTGACTGAGATGAACTTGATGCCATACTGTCATTTTTAGAACTATTATATGATTGAATTTCAGGAGAAGTTAGCTCTGTGGATTGTTTCCCTTCTTTATTTGCATCAATGTCTAAGACTGCATAGTTAACTTCCAACTCTTCAACAGGAGACATTGATGTAAATGTATCAGATTCTGAAAATTTCTGATTTTCAGACAATGCAGAAAAACTCAGTCCATATCTAACATTTTTGGTGCTGCCTCCCAACTCTCCTAAAGATAGATTTGCGTAAACATTACCAACTGGAAAGTTATAATATTCTACTTGTTTTGGTGTAAGAGGGGTGGTAGGCACAGCATCAATTTTACTGGTATCGGGTAATTGTACTTCATTAGGGACAACATTCATGTATTGTCTGGCAGATTCCTGTTGCTCCAAAGTAAGTTTTGCATAGTGTTCACTACTGTTACTCAATGTTGGTGATACAAAAGTATTTATATTTTGACCTTCGTTCATATATCTACTCTCTAGAAATTTAGTCTCATCTTCCATTTCTATTCTCGATTGTATTGCACTTTCTTTCCTCAAAGTTTTCCTTAATATTGCTAAATCTCTATTCAGATCATTGCAATATACTGGTTGGGAATAATTAGTACCATCATTTTGATTGTTGTTGTGCTCTCTCTTAAAACCTCTCACTTGGTAAACATTAGTAACTTGATTTGAATTATTTTGTGATCTTGGATAAAGGGGCATAACTTCTAATATGTCTCCACTGGAAGATCTTGAAGCAGAGTTTAGACTTCTCATAGGCCCAGTTTGACTTAAATTAGAGAGATTACTATTGGCAAGTGGTCTTAGATGATCAGGTTGGCCATTATCTACAGAAGAACGGTGAACAACAGAAGCCTGCAGTGTTTGTCTACTTTGAGAATTTGGAGTTAGCCTTGAGACAGGATATGGAGTAGCGGGATATGGAGCCGTATCTTGATTTACATTTCTTTGCTGTATTTGTTGTTGTAGGGTGTGAAAAAGTAGTGAAGCTCTTCTACATTTAAATGCATATATCCCTTCGCCAGTTTCACATCTTCTTCCTGAAACAATTTATATTGTTGTCTCAATTGGATATGTTTATATTGTACAGCAAGCAATAGATATGTTGGCATAATATTTACTTTTACATTTGTATATAACTATTTATGAATAATGTTTAATCATACTCTTTAATGGTTATATAGAATGATATTACAACTAAAAAGCTGTAGATACGACATAAGCGCGTCGACAGCGCCTTGTTAAAACTTGGCTAACTAGCTTATTTTTGACTGCTGCCCTGTCAATCAATCCATATTTATAACTATTTCTTTTTCACTACCAATATTGAGAATATGCTATCTTACCTCCTCCTCATTTTATCTCAGACAGTGTGGCATTACAATATTACTTTATGTATATGTGCATTATCGTGCCATTTGTTTTGTCAAAATATAATGTAGGTAATGTATCTACAGCTTTTTAGTTATAAATAGCGGGCCCGGCAGACGTTGTCCCACCCTTATTATAAGAAAAACCTTGGCAAGTTATACATCAAAACGTTCCTCGTGTTTCACTTTATCCACTGGTGAAGACCGCTTAAAAGTCCGTTCAGTCGTTTTTGAGTTTATCGCGAACAGACAGACAGACAGACGCCGTTGGGGACTTTGTTTTATACTATGTAATGATATCATTGATATAAAGAACCCTATAGTATTTATAACAATAGATAACTTTTAAGATCATTTGAAACAAATTGGCCAGGCACAAATAGAACTATCTTGTGTTGTTTGAAATGTAAAATGACTAATAACTACAAATACTTATTCTATATTATTATTATTATATAGTTATTCTTGTAACTCAAAATATAATGAAGTCTATTAACATCAAAATTAAGAACAAAGAATTGAAGACAGTGTAGTTGTATGAAAATAACAAAATATAATAAAAATATTGAGAAATATATTATACTCGTAAGAATAAAAAGTAATCAGTCACTAAAGGATTAGACATCTTTGATTAATATGTAACCAATTTGTTGTTATAAAATCAAAACAGGAAGACCTACAAGGACAACTTATCTATTCTATACATATAATAAAAATGTAGTGTCTGTATGTAATATCAAAATAACACTTTTTTACTGATTGGGTATGAAAGTATATACCTTACTGATAACAAAAATGCAATTTTAAAAATTTTTGTCAATCTGTCTATCTGTTTGTTCCGGGTAATCTACAAAACGGCTGGACCGATTTTGACGGGAATTTCACTGGCAGATAGCTAAAATTAAACCGCGGTTTCGTCTGCAATGCTATGACTAAAATGGTTGGACCAATTTACAAAAAACTTTCACCAGCCGATAGCGGACATCATAGCAAGTAATTTAGTCTATTTTAGTTTATACTAGCTGTTAACCGTGGCTTCGCCCGCAATGCTATCTCCAAAACGGTTAGACCGGTCTCTTCATGAAACTTTCATTGATAGATATCTGACCTAATAAAAAGTCATTTAAGCAATTTTAGTTTATACTAGCTGTTAACCATGGCTTCGCCTACAGTGCTTTCTTCGAAACGGTTAAACCAATTTTCACGGGACTTTCACTGGCAGATTGCAGACCTTATAAAAAATAATTTATTTTAATTTACACTAGGTGTTAACCGTGGCTTTACTCGCTGTGCTATCACCAAAACGATTAGACCGATTTTCACGGGACTTTCACTGGTAGATAGCGGACCTTATAAAAAGTAATTGAGGTTATTTTATTTTAGACTAGCTATTAACTGCGACTTTGTCTACATAAAATTTAGCAAGATTTCAACTAATTCTTTATTTAGAGTTTATTTTTTTCATAATAGAGATTTCATATTTTATTAAGAGAAATAATTATCAGCTTATTGTTTACAATTCGACATTGTAATTATTAATAACTTTAATGATATAGAAGTCTTCCTTATATATAGAGATCTTAGATAATAAATGTATTACGTAAATAATTCCATATTACAATTGCCTGCGGAACAGACATGCGTTTATTTTTTGTATAGTCACAAAATATTAATTATAATAATGACAATGTATAAGTATATTAAATGTAATGTAAATATTTATAATAATATTTTAAGTTATTGTTTCATTAGTTCCTTGTACAGTGTAAGTGAGCACTGAGGTAGTTATATGGTGGGTTAAGGTTCCATATATGTTGCTGATGACAAACCTCATTTGGCACGCTCTTAGTATTTATATATCTAATGTACATATTACATGTTACTTTTAGTGGCTTGCGCGTCGTACTTATAATTGTCTTTAAAGTGCATTTCTATAATTGTACATAGTCTCACAATTTTATAATTCTTTAATACAGTTTAAAAAAACATGTACAGAGCTGCGGGCACAGCTAGGTGCTGAATAAGATCATTAAAAAATTACATATATTTACATATTACATAATTTATAAATGTTAATAATACAAGCTTTCATAAATACTGTATGAGAATTATGCTGCAGTTAATATGACCCACCTCCAGGAACACATTGTATACAAGGAGACAAAAAAAAGTAATTGAAAGGATATATAGTGTTTACAAGTAATAGAATATCAGAAAGTCAAAAACTTAGTGACAATCCTAAACTACACTTCATTGTTTAAGAAAAAATGGTATTTGCTAATGTAACATATTTTTGGATATTCTAGCACTCTCTCGTCAATTGCGCATACTTTCTTTAAAACAATAATATCGCTTATATGGTAATATCAATGTAATGTTGATACAATATTTGGTAGTGCATACCTGTACACATGGCAACAATCTTTATCATTAATTACAAATACTTATAGTTACACAATACAGGGATAATTAAAATAGTGATTTCTCAGAATTTAAAATCATCTATATATAGTTCAAGATTACATTACAAACTGATTTACTGATTCATGCATGATTCATGATACTGATTACATATACATTCTACATAAAAATAAAACTTTATTTAATGTTTTGTCTACCAAAAAAGGTCTGTGATTTTTTTTTATTTTAAGCAGTTTGAGGTTTCTAATTCATTTTGAGTGATCAAGTTAACAGCTGTCCTAACCATTGCGAATACAGCTTTTAGGGATCTTAAAGAAACAATAGGTGATTGTATACAGAAACAGAGGGCTATTTTTTTCTTTTTTTTTATTAATGTGGGAAAATCCACTGTGGATATGCCACCCTCCCAGGGGAGAGCTAATACTGAAATTATTCCTTTAAGTTATAAAAGGTGTGTATTTTAAGTAATAGAGGCTATTGATGTAAAGAGGTATTGGGTCTGAAGGGAAGGGTGCAGATTACTTTTTGAGATTATAGAGGTTTGTGTTATCGAGGTTCTACTGTAATTATCATGGTAGCTTAATTTAATACAAAGTTTTCAAAGGTTTCAGAAACCCTAACTTTTAATAAGTACTACTTGTTCAACAATTTGTTTTCTTAAAATAGAGAAATGGGGCAAGTGGTGTGGATTTTGTTTTTCTTTTTCTTCATACATAAAATATATTATTCAGATAATCAACGACGCAGACGAAGCCGAAGGTATCAGCTGGTTTATGAATAACCTACTTAAAAATTATTTTGTTTACTCGTACAAATTATTTTTACTGAAACAGTTTTCATATATTCTTATGAAAATGTCAAACTGTGTGTGAAATAATTTAGAAAAAAAAGGTACACACCTGATTCAAAACTAAATATATCAGCTTCAAATCCATATCTTCTAAGAGAGTGCAAGGGCCATACAGTTGAATCTCTTCCTTCTCTATACAAAACAATATCGGTATCCGTAATTTCCAATTGCCCCGAACACAAATCAGTACCATTTTCGTCAATGTTTACCACACGAAATACATTGGGATGCAAGTCCGTAGAATCGTTTTTACTGTGAAAGCACCCCATTTATAATCGTGTACACCCCAACAAATTAACAATATCCGCTAATAATCATCATTGGAAATCTGTAAGATAACAAATACGAGTTATTAAATATTATTAGCGTTAATAGCAAAATCTTTTCTTTTCCTATTTGTAACACTTTTCATTCACTAAATCTATACTCACAGCATATTCAAGTCACCAAAATAAACAAATAATCGACTAATAAATAAAATTCTAAAGTGAGTGCTTATTAGTGTGACCAGATCAAAGAGTACATAGAAAGAGTACAGGTATTACAAGGAAGACCAGATCACCGATCCGTTATCTGTAGAGGTTTATTTCACGTATCACCGTTATTTTTCTTATGATAAAAAAATAGCAATTTATTAGACAATTTACAAGTATAAGTATGATTTTACTCAACTAATCTATAGTCACAATTCATACGCCTGTCGCATATCGTATAATTATATGATTTTAGTTGTTCAGTCATAACATTTGCATTTTATTTCTGTGTTATCTACGTAGACCTTGCATTTTTATTAGTTTGAACATAATGCTTTATATATTTTGGAACTAGTATCATGATCCCTATATATTGGTTAAACCACAATCCATGTTAGTTCTTGAAAATGAACTTGGACGATTAAATGATTGATGTCGGCCATTATAAAAAATATTTTTTATCTAAAATTATAATGCGTTATTTGGTTGATAATGCGACATAGGCAGAAATCATGGTCGATTACTGTAAATAGGTATAAAGATGACATCTAAAATAAAAGGTCGCCTTTTTGTAAAAATGTATTTAAGAGGTGGAAATATACGAATACGTCGGCATTATCCTGATATGTAAAAATGTAGTAGGTTTTCATATATCACTGGTAAAATAGCTGTGATTATGCTATTTAATTTCACTGCTATATATATATGTACAATAAAACGCTATTACGTGCCTGTATAATAGTGACATTTGGCGAGAAAATCGCTTGAGACTAGGGCTGTTGATATTTTTAAAAATATCGGATTTTCGATATATCGATATTTATAAAAATATCAATATTGGGATTCGATAAATCAAAAAAAATATCGATATATAGGAGTTATTAAAAAAAACTATTGTAAATCTACTTAAAATTAATTTACAGTTTTTAATCCAGTATATTTGTACAATTTATACCATAAATGTTTTAAAATGTTACATTACAGTTCTAAGGGCCACTTGCACAATCGTTTTTCAATCATATTGATAATTGCATCATTAATGTTTTATCTAAATAAGATAATTATGTGTACCAATATTTTTCAGCCCATCGGACACCAAGTTTTCTAAGTAGGGGTGGTCTACTGATATGGCCGGTGTAATATCATTTCGATGTCTGCAGATTCGAACCCCGTCGTGACTAAACTATTTTTTCAAAATTCATGTACATTTACTAATTTAAATTGGTAACACAACCAGTTGACGGTGAAAGAAAACATTGTAAGGAAACCTAAACCTGAGAAATGTTCTCATAGTACTACTATATGTGAGAAAACATACAACTGTGGATTACTCAGTTTGAAATCGCCAATAAGTCGTGGACAGGCGTGGTGATTACGCCTAAACCTTCTTTCGGAAAGAAGCCTACGGCCCTGTAATGGGCCTGTTACAGGCTGATGTTGAATATTTTTTAGTAAGAGTTTTTTTTAAATACTCGTTACTTTATATGTTCAGCTGCTTCACTACTAAGATTACTATAACCAGCCTGCTATAACAACTACGGCGGCGTGGACAATAATGGATGGAATAGGATAAATACAGGATGCACGAAACGGCGAAGGATGATTAGTGTATCTTGTGTTCCACAAATTCACTTGAAACTCATGGGGAAGGTGTATAAAACTATTATAAGTCATAGTCTACGCGGCAGAGATGCGATTGTTACTATGTGTGGTGTAACTAGAATTTATAAAATGAAAATGTATCAGATAAAGTTTGAAAACATCATCAGTGACAGAGAAGTATAGGAATAATAGGTTAGCATGTTACGGGCATGTCATAAATAGATATGAAAGACTTATAACTGGAATAGTTAAGTATGAAGGTGGAGATATATAAAAGTAGAGGAGACCGAAAAAGGTATGGATACAGTGTGTGAAAAGTAACATGGGTATTAAAGGTGTGAATTTTGAGAAAAAGGAAAACATATTGTATCGACTCAACCTAGGTGGGATAGCGTTAAGAAGATGATATTGTATATAATAAATAATATCGACCGACGATATCCAAATTTTAATTTTGAAATATCGATATATCGTCCAAAAAGATATTACTAATAAATATCGAAATTTTAAATAAAAATATCGATATTTCGATATATCGATATTTTATCAACAGTCCTACTTGAGACATATGTACCTATGGACTTCGGTTGCCACATTAATAATCGTATACTCTGTGTTTATAATGTTTAATCTATGATTACAAATTACAATTGATTACAATCACAAAAATGTCGTGTCAAGTAGAACAAATAGCAGATTGTGGTGATATTTCCAGTTTAGCACGAGCTCTCTTTGTTCCTGAAAGGGAGGGTAAATATAATAACAACCAGAAACTATATTATAATGTATTACAATACATTATAAAATAATATCCCATACAAAATATATATCTCATATGATACAGACTGATTTATTACGTTCATACTCGTATCATTTGTTTGTATACATTATTTAATAAGATTTATATGTATATCTTCTCTGAAACTTTCTGTACAAATTATGTATACACATCGCTCATAAGTTTATAATAAAGAAAGTTATAAGTTGTTATGGAAAATAAACCTTGAATGAGAGAGCTATGGCATATTATAACACCCTTGAATACCATTTAAATCCTAATAAGTCTCAAGATAGCCTTGAAGTAAGTGTAAATTACGAACAATATTTATTTGTGCAAGTTTAAGTCAAACAAAAACAACCATCTCTATATGAGGCTGAAAATAATAATTAAATGGGTCTTACATACTTGACCATGTTTTATGTGATTCAAATTCAATTAAAAAAGTCTAATTTATCAGTAATTAACAGTAATTATAATACTGAACTTTAAGTAGTAAATCTTGAATGAACTTTTTTAAAGTTATTTTATTAAAAAAAAAATATATTATAAAAAATATACCCACTTAATTTTTCCTGTTTGCAAATAAAAGAAGAAATTAATACTGGATTATAGTATCTTAATAATGATCTACCTAATTCATAGAAACTATAAAATGAAATAAATATTTTTGATTTTTATAAAACTACTGTAAATTTGAAAAAAATTTAACTAATCATAGCAAAAAAGGCAAAACATGTTTGTTTGTACGTAGAGCAGAGAAGTATTGAACTAGTAGTAAGACATTTGACCACTCTGAGTATAATTGTGCAGAACACGAATAGAGTTATAAATACATATTATATTATACTAGCGGGCTCTATGGAAGTTATCCTACTCTCATAATAATAAAAGTACCTTGACATATTATATACCCACTAAAACATACATAGAGACATAAAACCCTCCTCATGAATCACTTTATCTACTAGTGAAACCACATTAAAATCTGTTCTGTAGTTTTTGAGTTTATCACAAACAGACAAATGTGGCAGAGGACTTTGTTATAAAACAATGTCACATATCACTATATGTATAACATTACGACAACTTAAGGATAAATAAATGCCAGTTATATATTCTTATAATAATATTTGAACTTTGTTTTATATTAAACTAGCTGACCCGTGCAACTTCGTCGGCATCAAATCGGTTATGTAATTATTTACGATATCACATTAGAAACCTCAAAAATAACAGTATTTCTCCACTATTTAATGGATGTTATTATACACATAAACCTTCCTCTGCAATCACTTGTATCTATTAAAAAAACCGCATCAAAATCCGTTGCATAGTTTTAAAGATTTAAGCATACATAGGGATATAGGGACAGAGAAAGCGACTTTGTTTTATACTATGTAATGACTATTGTTTATATATTATTTATATTATATTATGTCTTTCATATAATAAACTTATGACCATATTCAGAGAGGCCAAAAAGATTGATGACACTACTATGGTGACAAAACTCTTTTCTTCAGTTTTACTAATATAAATGGCTTTAAAATGGACAGTTTTTAATTTATCTAGATGTTATTTTGATGACCCAGATACTCCTTTATAAATAAAACATTTTTTATTCTTCACTGAAAAGTTTATTTTACATGATCCAAAATCAAAGAAGGAATGGTACAAATTATTGTTGAGTTATGCAAAATAATTAATACTTCTAGATAAAAACTGGCTGTCACAATGTTGCATAGCTCTGTCGTCATGTGGAAACCTCCTAGCAGTTGGCTACAGAAGTCGACTTTGTCTGCTCACATCACAGTGGATCAGCTCAACTGACAGTAACACATTCCTCATATCATGGAGTGGATCATTACCTGCAGAAATAACTAGTCTCTTAGCATTGTCCATTGGTCCGTCACAACAGTCTTCTCAGGTAAAAATATTAGGAATATAGAATCCTATATTATAAATATGAATATAAGTTTGTTTGCTTGTTTGTAACACTTTCGTGTCTTAACTATTTAATGTAATGACTGGTCATTATGAAGTTTTGCATACACATTGTCAGGGGCAAAAAATCATCATCATCATCAGCTTGTATGAGACCCACTGCAGGGCCATAGGCCTCTTCCCGAAGGAAGGTATAATCACCACACCACAATGTTTTGGTGATTTCAAACTCTGAGAAATGCACAGTTCTGTTTCCCACATATAGTAGTACTACAAGAACATATCTAAGGTTCAGGTTTCCTCACAATGTTTTCCTTCACCGTCAGCCAATAGTGTTACCAATTTAAATTAGTAGATGTACACGAATTCCCAAAAATTTGTTAGTTGGAATCTGCGACATCGAAATGATATTCCACTGAACCACCATGACACGAAAAAATAATACAAATATATTTTTAAGAACAAAAGAAACTATGAGGACTTGGAAAAAAATGTGATGTACTTCACTAAAATGTAGAAATAAAATCATATTTTCATGTGTGAATATACTTACTGTAGTATGTATTATATAGTTTTAAATTATAAAAGGGTAAGTTAATATTCAAGGACTTTCACTGATTAAAATGTTAGCTAAAAAATAATAACATATTATTGTTTTAATGAAATCAATAGATTACAAGAATAGTTGATAAATGTTACTTGCTATTCACTATGGCAATATAATTATTTGTAAGTGACTATTACTTACAGTGCTTGTTTGTATACCAAAAATCAAATTATGTAGCAAGAGACAACTAAAAATGTGAATGATATTTTTCTTCGAACTGACTATGCTATTATCCAAGCAAGGCCTTAACAGCTTCACCGGACTACTAAAAATGTGAATGAGGAAAGTGCTTTTAACTCACTTATAAAAGTTTGCTACTTTTTTTTGTTTTTATAATATGCCATATATTTTATTTTTTCTCATTTCAATCTGAAGAGCATAACTTTTGCTGTATACTATATTTTTAAAGTATTTAAGTAGTAGATTACCAATGAAAATTAAACTTCTCTCAGAAGATAAAGCGTTTTGTCCATTGACTAATATGTATTATGAGAAGTGTCAAACTTAAAAAAAAGACATTAAATTAAAAATAACATCAGTCAACACATTATTATAAATATTGGCAACACTGAATTTATGTGCAACAAAATTTAAATAGTTTTTTACGGATGGTTTTACATTAAATTTAATAATTTATAAATAAGTTCTAAGAGTCATCATTTGTAATTCATCAAATTTAATGTAAACTGTATGTCTGCAGATTTTTTTGATAGTAAATAGTTTATTTAGTTTCAATTTACTTTGTATCTTGACACATGTATATTCTTACTCTTTCCTGTATTGTAAACATTAATTTCTTTTTTAGAATGGCCCAGACTGGTTTTGTATAATTGTTGGCTTTACAAATGGTAGTGTTGGTTTTTATTCAAACACAGGGCATTTGTTATTATTGGAAAAACTAGATGAGAAGCCTGTAATGAAGATATCATGTCATACCGGAACTTATGGAACATTACCTGATGATATACATATTATGTTTCAAAATTGTGAATGCATAATTTCTGGGACAACATTATTTCCAACATTAAGAAATGCTAAAGCACAATTAGCTAAAGGTAAGACTATTTAAAGTTAATATATTTTTTAATATTATTAAGTCATTACAAATACAAAAAAACTATACATACATTTATTTGTCTCACCAAAGTTTTCAATATTTTGAACATGTTTGTAATTCAAGATCCTTTTTGAAACTTCCTAATTACTAGTTGCAATTTCGATTACTATGCATAATCTGGAAGAACAAAATTATACAATTAATATTTAATAGTGACTCTTCCATGACTAAACCGTATCTATGAGACCATATTATTTAAAAGTTGAAGTTTTGATTTTTTTAATATCTTGTATTGGCTCATTGCTAAGTTGGCAATGGTTGTGGATTGTCTATGAATAAAATCTTTATAGAGCAGGGACATTCATTTACAAATTCTCAAAAATTTGTGGTTCTTAATAGCATGTTAGTCAATTAGTCTTTACACAATAAATATGTTTTTATGTATTCCATTTTTCATCATATAAGCAAATGTACTAAATGTAATTTGTACACTTATCTTTTCTAAGATAAATTTAGTAAAGTATTTAACATACTTAACATATTATGTAGAATATCTGGGTTGTCTTTTTTATACTTAACTGGTTAATAATAATTAAATTAAAATTTAGGGATTAATGAATTTTAACATAAAAAAAAAGGTTTCTTTTATTGTGAAGTGAGATAAACCCAATACATTTTCAGTAAGGGCTGGAATCCAAGATAATTACTCTGTGGATAGTCGTAATATAAGTATAAGAAAATGGCTGTTTTCGGACCAAGAAGTACTTAATGATGCCGCTGTGGTAGGGCTTGAATTGAAGAATGCGTATGATCATTTACTGGCTGCGTCTACTTATGCAGGATATGATATATGGTATATATAATCTTTAAAAAATTACGTATTTTTTAAATTTAAGATAAGGTCTTAAATATAAGATAAAGAGGCATTATGCTTTAATGGATATCTTATTGTTTTGGTTTAAAATTACACCATGGATAAATTTGTTTACTGAAAGACAATTAAAATAACAAATAAAGAAAGTACTCACAAATTCACAGTCAAAAATACTTACTATTACACGGTGTATACTATGGCCGTACTTATATTTAATATCATTTGTGGTTGTAATCTGCTTGTAGATTTCAACCTTCTGTTTGTCTTTGAACCTATTCCCTTCGACGTTCAGTCCCTGACCAGACCCTGTTTATACATATATATAACCCTGTATATAACTTCCAAAAGGAGAGGTGGAAATCTCTGGAAGTCTGAAGTCATTATTCGAATGATTTGACAAGATTCAAAACTGCTATTTATAAAACTATTGTTTCCAGTTCACATGGTCTATACATTCATCATCGTTTATCTGTATCAATGAGTTCGAATACCGAGTGTAATAAATAAATAGATGTTAATTAAGAAATATGTTCACTTTTCAGGTATCGTTCTGTGCCTCCAGTGAATACACTTATCCTCGGAGCTGGGCAGAAGCCTTATGTTGGATTCCACTATGCACTAGAAGGTGGAACGACTCCGCCACTTCAAGACGTAGCAAGAGCAGTGGCAAATAAAATTAAATCTGCTTTGCCGTAAGATTTTGTTTTGCTTGTATTATATGGTATAGTTAGATAGTAGAAAATACATATTATCATAAGGACTTACTTAACAGTTACTAAATTATAAGTATGGTACTAGAGGTTTGTTTAATCACGTTTCAGTTTTAAAAAGCAATATTGAAAAATTGAGTTTGAGTTACCGAATGGACAGAGCTACATAAATAATACATGGGAATCAAATTTAAACCTTTGGTACAATAATAATATGGTTACAATTGCTATATACGACAATTTGATTCTTAATTAAACAGCTTATTATACCAAGATAATCAACAGCGTCACAGGGCAGCGGCACAGAGAAATGAAAAGAGAAGAATAAAATTAAAAATTTAGGCAATACTTTACCTGTCACTACACTTCTATTTCATTATCAACTTATGCTCATGACATTTTACTTTCCCGAATTAGGTCCGCTCCAAAAAAAACACGATAAGAAGCTATGCTTTATATATCAGATGAATTATGCTATTAGTTAATTTTTTGTATTATAACAAATTGCAATTTGTAAGAATTAAACAATAATGAAATGAATATTCGTTTTATCTTCTCGCGAATTTGAGTCTGAATAACTGGAAGTGTTTTAACCTGTTACGGCCATTGATTTTAGCTTAATTGTTGCTTATTTTAAACTAGCCTCTTCCCGCGACTTCATTCGCGTGGAATAGTTACTTTGTGCTAACGCGAACACGCAGCGGAAACTCTGACAAGGAAAAAAAAACCGATTTTGAAACATTCTTCATTGGTGCTCCGCTCCTATTGGTTTAGCGTGATGATATATAGCCTGTAACCTTCCTCGATAAATGAGCTATATAATACTGAACGATTGTTCGAAATCGGACCAATAGATCCAGAGATTACCCCCTACAACGTCACAAACTTTACCTCTTTATAATATTAGTATAGACAATGCAGTCGAGCATTATCATACATTTTGACAGAATACATTATTACTCGATAACTACCACTACTATTAGTTATATATAATGTCAATTTTTACTTACTGTACACCCAAGAAGTTTTTATTACCAATAATATTACAGGGGGTGGTTAGGAGGAGCTTCAACAGAAAATACATCTGTAGCTACAGAACCTCAAATACGGTCTGAAGCCCTTTCAATGCGAACTGGACTTTATGATGCACAGCGTCACGGCACAATGGTGGCCATTTCACCTGATCGTCGTCTCGCAGCGTTTGTTGATAATTTTGGGCGCGTCGCGATACTCGATATTAACAGAGGCTACTTGGTTCGCCTTTTCAAGGGATGCCGAGACGCTCAATGTGCTTTTATCCAAGTATGCCTTCATATTTTAATTCAATTTCCTTCTGTCGTTAATGTCGGGGTATCGTTGCGGAAGCAGTTTTAAAAGCATGACGTCATCTTAATTATTTAATGGATCAGCCAGTCAAGATTAATCAAGTATCATAATATAATAATAATGTAAATCTATCGTGTCTACTTTTTAGAATTTTGTGAAAAAAATTGTTGCAGTTGTCTTGGTGTCAGTAATAAAATAAATATCAATCATTTTTAGAATTGTCTGTTTGTCTGTCTGTCTGTTTGTTTGAACACGCATCACTGCTGAAGTACTGCGTTCACGATAAAACCATGCCAAAAGCATATCCTCGAGTAACATTAGGTTTTGGTTTCAATAAAATCGATTCACTCTATCAAAAAATATTGTAATTTTAATGACGACGCGACTTAAGTACGAGAGAAAAGTAGATAAGTAAATGGACGTAATACATTTTTTTTACATTTACATGATTTTATTAGTCACTGATTTCTACATTAGGTTTCAAGCGGTTGGAGTCGCGGACACAGCTAGTCAAAAATAAAAGGGTTTATCTTTAATAGCAGATATAGTAATGCACTGCTGAATATATTTACGAATTATCTTTAGATTTGTGTCATTCCAATGACTCGAAATTAGCGTCCGCTAAACTCACTTGATATGTGTTAAAATTGTTGGTCCAGTTATTGTGTTGCGTCTATCGTCAAACAGCCCCATATATCGTAACGCACGATAAAAAATATCCCACACCTGCATTTATTGCGACCAAAGATGATGTTCTTGACAATACACGCAGGTATGGGAATAGTATTGACGGTAGGGCTTAATATTTTTAACAATACACAAATACTTTTCGACGGTAGACGAGACCTTTCCTCCCACATTAATAATAACAACTAATATTTATATATAAGCATAGATAATTTATACAAATTAATACATTATATTATGCAAATGAAAATCAGTTATAATATCATGTGAACACACAATAATTCAATATTGTGTCCTAACAATACTATTACTGTTATAGGTTTTCGAAATGGATGAGAAAAAGCCACAGTTGTCTGTGATAAAAGAAATAAAGAGAGCTATATTCTTACTCATATATAATCCTAAAAAGGGCCTCATTGATATAAGATTAATGCAGACCGGGAACAGAGTTGCAGTTTTCACAGCCACTAAAAACGGATTACTTATTTACAATACGTGTGGCTTAGTTGGAGCGGAAAAAAGTTATACATATAACAAATTAAACCTGCCTGAATTCCAATGTGTACTGATAGACCCCGATGGGAAATTGAAAAAAATCAACATTCCTTTCTTCTTTGCTTTGGACGAAGAACATTCGGAGAGATCCAAAGATTTGCACATTTTACGGGAATTACGTGAATATATAAAGAAAACATCGGATACATCTGATTTTTATCAAGAAGAGTTGTTGAAAAAAGTGGCAGAACTAAAAACGTTAGATTTAAAAAAACATTTCCTGGAAATGTTAATAAGAAATTATGATACGCCACCGAAAATTATAATGGCTTGTTTGAGTTTATTCTGGGAGAGTGTAACTAATGAGAACTTAAACGTACAAGAGCAACAGATTAAACATTATTTTGCCAAACTCGGACTATTGACACTATTTTATCGACTTATAAATAATGATAGTAGCGAGGACACACATGACTTAATTGAAAAGCTGCAAATGTTTTTAAAATTAGATCTAAGCGTTAAAAATTTAGCAGATGTGCAAACCGAACAAAAGGAAGATAATAATACTATACGTTTTCATCTCTTGGAAGATGACAGTTGTATTCTAGAGAGGTTATTAGCCCTCGCACAAGAAAATGATTATAAAGAACAACAACAGGCAAGAGTAACTTTTGCTGATAACAACGCAAATACCTTTAAAGAATTTATTTCTTGTTTCGTATTGGATGAAAAATCCAAATATATTTGTTTAAAACCCGACACTACCAGCGAAAAACTGAACAATTTAGCAGCCGTCACATTTAAGTCAATATTCAGACTAAATGATTTGGGAATGTTAAGAGATTACGTCCGCGAATGTAGCATTGAACCCACTGAAATCGTTAAGCTTCTGATAATGCAATTAATGAACATGCCAGTGGAGGAAATAAGCGTAGAATTAATTGAGAAGTTAATAATCGCCCTATATTACATATGCAGTGTAACAGAGGAAGCAAGTAACATAACTTATAATGAAATATCACCGTGGTGGGAGAATATTCGTCAAATGTTAGTAGAAATGCCATGTCCGTTGAGAAGTATGATCGTTGCAATGGCTTGTAAAGCAGTTAGTAAAATTTTCGAAATCGAATCTTTGGATGGAGAAGAAGATGTTTGGGAGACAGTATCGAAAGAAAATGCCAAATGGGGTATTCTAATTGGAAAACTAGAAGATATTTCAATCCTCAGTATCGTGCTGATGTTCAAAGACAGTTTCAAAAGCAAAGCTCTTCCGACTCTTCCGAAACTGCAATTGACAGATTATAATATTAATCTTAAATACATATACAGTAGAGGTAAAGGATCTGTAACAGAGTTAATAGCAAAATGGCTTTGCGGTATGGGAGTTACACCTGAAGCTATAATTGCAAATGAGTTGATGGAAATTCAAACTGCTGACACAGAATCAAATTCGACTACTACAAATGAAGACAATGATCCATCTTATCTCCTTATGGAAAACAATATAATGTATGTTGATGAAAACCCTAAAATATTTAAATGGCTATCTCTCCTACGTCGGCAATTTCCTTTAAGTACTTCTGCTTGTTATATAATAGCCAACATGTGCTGGGAGTATTCAATGGCTTGGCAGAAATCTATGCAGAATAACTTACTTCTAGAAGCCGTTTTACATTGCTTAATGAATATTTCTGATACCTACGTACGACTTGGATTGTTTTCCATAATATGGTCGACTTACATTAAGCAAATTTTTGAAGTCAGTTGCCGTTTGGTGAATAAAGTTGGTAGACAACCAAAGGATCCGCTCTGTTTGCAGGACGTAGGGTTCGATAGTTCAACTATGGTGAATTTTCTTCGGATGACAACAAAATATTTATGTAACTTCCAAACTTTCGCCACGACTCATGTTAATCGAAAAAAGCAAACGATTCAGTTCGAAAAAATTTGGGATGAAAGCTTACCGTCCTTAGTTGAAGTTGCCCAACATACAAAAAATGTCAATATCGACATACTTAACCTGAATTATCAAATATCCTGCACGATATATTATCAGTGTCATTTTAATTTGAAATTTTCGAAACCACTGGATACTTTATACGATATCGACTACCAGTATATATTCGAAGCTCTTACTGGAAATGTAACGAGTCGAGATATAAATATGAAGGCGTCCGAAAAACTGGGGAATCCTAGAATGAAATTTTTGACTAAACTAATACGAGCAGCTGTTGAAACGATAAGCACCTCTGGTAATATTGAACTGAATAAGAGTTATAATTGTGAAGAATATCGAGTATGGATTGAAAAAATCTCAACATTGGCAGAGTTATGGAGTATCAATGAAGACTTTATAAAACGTCAACAGGTAAAAAAAAATCATATAATCATCTCCTTTATTTATTAATCTCTTCTGTACATGTGTATGTCACTGAACTCCTCCTAAACGGCTGGGCAGATTTTGATGAAATTTTGTGTGCGTGTTCCAGTGGTTTAGATTTAGATTCACAATTGGACCCGGTAGGTGGCGCTGCGGTTGCATTTTATATATTTTTTTATTATCAAGGCAGGACAACGTCCGCTCGGTCCGCTAGTATATATATAAAAATATAACGGTTAAGTTTATAATTATCTGATCACATGACAGGGCTTTTAAATTTAAAGTATTTAATTCTAGTGTCAAAACCTTTGTACTCTAGACAGCTGGTACAGGTTTTTAATGAATTAACCGATATCTGAAAAAAATAATTATGTTTTTGAAAATTATGAATGTTGAATTACGAGTCTATATTATACATATATATTACTAGCATCCACATATGATATCTCTTTATTTATTAAATAATTCACACTAGAATATTATTTAAAAAAAAATTTACGAAATGGAAAGAATATGTCCAGAACTTACCTTTTGCATACATAAAAATTTACAAATTGTCACCTTTCTATACTAATAGTATACTTATTATATTTTCAGGCAGTGGCGTTATATCATTTAGGTTATGATATATTAGCAGAGAACATAATAAATTGTATTCAGGAACCAGGATTATTATTAACTCCAATTTTAGCTATTACTATTCAAAGATTAAAACGAAGTTTGGAGCATTCCCCAAATCAGCCGGAATGGATTGTAACTGTTCCACCTCACCTGTATAAAAGATTACAGAATACAGTAAGTCATTATACATTTTATCTATTCTATAAATAATAATTATGTGTAGAATCAACAATCTGTTTTAATCAATTTTAAATGTAGTGTTATAAACCCAAAATAAATACCAAATACCAGCCACTCACCAATTAAGGAGTATTTAACAAATTTGGTTACCTATTACAGGTCTTAGACACGTCGATTCCAGCACATACATCATTGGCAACAACAATTACAGTTCTCCAAAAGCTGCTAAATCAAATAGATAAGAAAACTTCAGACTCATCAAATTGTCAAGATTTTAAATTGGCAGAGTTGATAATGGAAAACTGTGAAGTGATTATAAGAAGAAAGTTATAAATCGACTACATATATATGGGAATATATTTCAGTAATTGATCTCTCTAATAAATACCACTGAATAGGCTTTTCTATATAAATGACAGCTGTTTCTGGAGTCGCCTCGAAGCACTAATAAGACTACAGAGAATAATTTGTCATTAAATTAAAAATGTTTATGTATTGTTTCATGTTGTTTCTTTTTATTCTTTGAAGTAAAATATCTTTGAGGTAAGTAAAAATTTGCAATAAAAATTGTATGGCTTTTGCATGTTACAACCAGGGTTACCTGAGCTTTTTGGGTGATGTATGACCGTTTGGGCAAATTTTCAGCTAGAATTCGTTTTTCTTTTAATGAACATGAGAACCATAAGCTCTCGGACCTTCAGAAGCACGGTATTACAATTCTCGACAATCCCTTCAGCTGCTGCAAATATAACCGCATGTTTGAGTTAGCCTATTTTACAGTCAAATGGTAATACAAAAATGTAAAATTCGTTTTTGTTTATTTTTCAAACGTAATGCAGATACTTTAAAATTTATATCCATTGTTATGAAAGTAGGTACACTAACAGCGGGTAATTCTTATTTCGTATATAGACAAAAATAAGTTATTTATACATATTTTCCTATAGCCTAAACAAAACTGTTTTACCCAGTTATTTATATTGTACCCGCCTTTTTCTTTCCAGGAGTTCAAAAAAGCAAATTTAAAATTGTAATAATTTGCAGCAGCGGTAATTCGTCTCATCGTTATTGCAGGGACTCGAATTGGCTGCTGCAATATGCTTTTGCACAAACTCAAAGTAATATTGAAGGTCTTCCTCAAATACCTTCTTCATAAACTTTAAAACATAATATACCACTTTCAACGTTCAGTGACGTAAAATATTCTGCGTGGCATATTAATAACAAACATATTTCCTTAGTCCGTGAACAAATATCGATAACAAACAATGAAATCAAAGCACAGGCTGGCTAAACTAAACAAAGGCAGGCTATAATAAGTACCTGATAACGAAATTATACCAAACGCAACTTTACCGCGCGACATTAGTGCCTCCATATAATACTCTTTGAGTGACTCGGAGAGTTCGTGTATGAATATTTCACTGACACTTTTAAACAGGCCGTGCCAGCGGGTAAAGTGAAACGTGCGGATAAGCGTGCTCTGCGTCCACCGTCAACGTCCCGCTGATACCTAATTTTGTGTTCTGCGCATCAGAGTGTGCCTATATTTTAAGATCGGTCGAAAATATTGGTGAATACTGTATTTATGAAGTTATACTTCTTTTGGCGTGTTAGGGAAAAATGATGAGAGTAAATTTTTACGATGTTCGCGCACACCGTCACGAAAAACCGACACCCTGAAGTTAGCTATAGTCAACATTTTGTTTCTTTGTAGTTGTTCTTTGTATTAAAACGTTCAATGTATTAAATACCTTTTTTTATTGTTAGTGTCATTTTTTCTACAAACGTAGAATAAGAGGAAAGATATAAATTTTGAAAAGATTTTATTTTGCTACGCCAAAGAAGTATAACTTCTAACGCGTGTACATAAGTACACGCACACTTACCGGTCCCAAGGTATCACACAATGTATCATCTGCACAAGAGCTTCGCATATATTATCTTATAATTAATCTAGTCTGAAAACGTAGGCTAAGGGATAAACAAGTGTGGTTCTAGCTCGGGAACGCGACGGCTACTATTACTGCATTAAACTTATGAGTTTTGCTTGACGTAAATTTAACAAAGTTCTAAATTTTGCGCTACGATTCTGCAAACTTCAAACCTCGTACCACTCATGGAGCGACGTAATGGTTCTCGTGTCCAGAACCAATAGTAACCATCCAGCCAAAAGGGAAGCACTGTTTAATAGTCAAGGTAGTAGTCCGGTGAAGTTGTTAAGGCATTTCTAGGCCAATAGCATAGTCAGTTCGAAAATAAAGGAAGCACTATTTACGTGGAATCGCATGTCAGCAACGGGTTGGTCTGATAACCTTCAGTATGTACATTTTAAATAAGTATTAGGATGTGATAATAAGCGAAATGAGTATTTTTTTCGCAAAATTTGTAATATAATGAGTTGTATGGAAGCGCGCGCACTGCGTGTATAATTCCACATCGGATTTCAATGCGGTAGTTGTAGAAAAAAAGCCGCAAATTATCGCAGTAAGCGGTTAGCCGGCTGACCGCAAGATACGGTAGCGCTTGCAAGTAGCGTGCGGTTGAAAAACCGTCGTGGTTTGCGGTTGGATCGACTCATTTTCAAGATGGACGTAGAAGAAATCGCAGCTTCTATGATATAAAAAAGCTATTTATAAAATTTACTAACGTTATATAATCAATTATATTTTTTTCTGTATCGAAATCCATGGCTAATTATAATCTGTTGTCATCAATAAAATGCACGAGCGTCGGGGAACACGTAAATCGTCAATGCACTAAAATTAGCACTATCCGCGTAGTATGTATAGCAAGCGCCCAGCTGGCCGTGAGTCGGGCCACAGCTCTCAGAACTTATTTTTAAGAATAGTATACTGGAGACCTCAGAACGACCGGAGCGGTCGGCCGACAGTGGCAGCGCAGTGCGGATAAAAACTATTCTCACGTACATATTCTTCGCATTTCGACTAACCGCATAGTACCCTAATGCTCGAACTACGGCGAAAGAATGTCGTTGCTAAGTGTTTTAGATAACAAGGAGGTTCTGTTTTGTCTATTTGTGTGCTTCCTTTTTTCTAAACTACGTAACAGATTTTAACAGTTTTCACAACCCTTTAGACAACTTTGTTCAGAAGGATTTTATGTATAACACATGTATTGAATACTTTTTTATATACTATTAGTTGCAAACGAACATGCGGGACACCTGATCATTCCAGAGATTTGACGTACGCGCTAAAAATGAACGTGAGAACCGCACAATGGAGAACTTTCAACCATCGAGATGATACTGGTGAAATTTCAGTCCGTGACGAGTCTTTCTGTAACAGAACTCAGCAGCAGGTATCAGACAAAACAGCTCCTCAGAGCATTCTCCGTGGTAGACCCGGTAAAAGACGCGAAGCGACGCAACATCCCTACAAAGCGCCAAAGTGTCGAGAACTGAGGAAAGCATCTGGTCGCCGAAAATTCGACTAGCTCGACGTTGGATTTGGTCAAGAGGAAGTAGTTGACATTGAGGTGCTCCGGCCCAGAGGTGAGAACAATATTCCACGTGAGGACGGGCTTGTGCCTTATAAAGCTGAAGGCGGTGACCTGGTGTGAAATACTGTCCTGCTCTGTTAAGAACGCCTATTTTTTTTTAGGCAAGTCTACCTTCCAAATTACCACCAAACTGAACGTCGCTTGATATATCGACACCCAAGATACTAATATTAGGCTTAGTGACTAACGGAATTCTCTGAAAGTTCGGGACTGCGTCAAAGAGGGTCTTTTTAGCGGTGAATGTACAGACTTGCGATTTAATAGGGTTAATCTGGACCAGATTTTGTCTTCCCCAATATGAAACACGCTCAACTGAGGTCTTTATTTCAGACACAAGTCTATTACGGCTCTCATAAATGGGTTCCCGCTGCACGACTGGTATACGAAGAATCCACAGTACTATCATCTGCATAGCAATGAATGTTACTGATTTGCAACATATCATTGATATGCAGAACATATAATGTGGGGGATAATACACAGCGTTGAGGGACACCAGCACTCACAGACCTGAGATCCGAGCAAGCACTATCAACGACGACTTTTATGCTCCAATCCGTAAGAAAACTGGATTCCCAATTGCGAAGTTTCTCGGGGAGTCCGTATATACTAAGTCAGCTTTGAAAGAAGCGCATTGTGCCAGATTCGATCGAAGGCCTTAACAATACCCAAACTAACAGCCAGGGTCTCTCCCTTATTTTCCACTGCTTCCGCCCATCTGTGAGTCAGTAAGGTTAGAAGATCATCAGCTGAGCGGCCTTAACGGAAACCGTATTGGCGATCATTTATGAGCTGGTTCTCCTCTATATACTGCAAGAGCTGGTGGTTAATGCAGGATTCCATTACCTTATAGAGCAGGGAGGTAATGGCAATTGGCCGATAGTTAATAGGATCAGAGCAATCGCTATTTTTATGGATCGGGTGCACTAAGGCGGACTTCCAGATATTAGGGACAATGCCTGCGGAATATGAGTGCCGAAAGAGACGTGAAAGAACTGGAGCCAGTTCCAGAGCACATGTCCTAAGCACATTTGCGGGGATTCGGTCTGGCCCACTCGACTTTGAGATGACCAAAGAGAAGAGTGAATTGCGTACAGCTCTTTGCAGAAACCGAATATTAGGCATCGAGCTTTCACAACGCGGTAAGGTAGGTGGTAAATTTCCTTTGGAATCGAGAGTCGAGTTGGATGCAAAAAGGCAACTGAGAAGATCGGCGTTGTCTTTAGCATCATGGGCTAACGACTCGTCTTCCCTCCGCAATAATGGAAAGGATGTGAAAAATTATTTAATTATAATAAAAATTATTTTTTCCCTACTTATATGAAGTAGGGAAACATCAATGTATTCTAATGAAGTCGTAAGCCCTCCGTGGTTTTCCAGAAACACTGGTTGTAATGTATATGCAACGTTACGTAATTCTAGACATTGCATTTGGTCAACGAAGTGTAACATCCGTGATAGTGAACAATAGTGATCAATATTGTAACATCATTGCAATAATGAGTCTACTATCCTAAGGAATAGGATAGTCTACACAATTTAGGCCTCGCCATAACTAGCATGACGTTTGCAACACAATGAAGAGAGCACTGTGAAATACCCAATCTGATTGAGGAACTTCGATCTGATCTAAAAAAGACCCATATCTCTCACCGATATATGATCTGTAATACCGCGAAGATATTTAGGTATTTTGTAGTGGAGTGCCACTATTGGGTAGGCGTAGGGCAAGGTGGCTATAATTGGGGTTAGTATATGGCCGCCTACGGGGCACCGGTGTGGGCTGACGCCCTCAGTGCTGACAACGTGCGCGCGCTACGTAAGGCACAGCGCACGGTGGCACTGAGGGCAGTCCGGGCGTACCGCACGGTGTCCTCGGCGGCAGCCTTTACGCACGCCGGCTCCCTGCCCTGGGAGCTGGAGGCGGGAGTCCTCGCCGCTGTATACGAATATACGGCGGCGAGGAAGCGTGGCGGGGAGCCACCGGCTCCCAGGGAGATAGAGGCAAGACGGCAAAGTTTGAGGAAAGTGGCAGTCGGGAGATGGATGCAGGATCTGGCGGACGCGTGCTATGGGCGTTATACAGTGGACGCCGTCCGCCAGATCCTGCGGGAGTGGATGAGACGGGAGTCGGGCTCCCTGACATTCCGGATGGTGCAGGTACTCACCGGGCACGGTTCCTTCGGGTGGTACCTGCCATATCGCACGCAGGGAGCCGACCGCCGCATGCCATGAGTGCGGCCCTGACGAAGATACCGCGCAGCACACTCTATCCGAGTGTGCTGCGTGGGGGGGCAGCGTCGCATTTTAGCTGCGGCGGTGGGGAATGTATGGGGGAATTTATCCCTGCCGAGTGTGGTTTCGGCCATGCTCGGTAGCGAAAAGGCGTGGCGAGCGATGGCCTCCTTCTGCGGGGAGGTCATCTCGCAGAAGGAGGTGGCGGAGAGGGCCCGTGAGGCAGACCCACTAAGTGTCCGTTTCCGCCAAGGGACGACCGGCAGGAGGAGGCGGCGCCTTGCCCAACTCCTCCTGCCACTGTAGCCGGACCTGAGGGGATGGGCCGGGGGGCTCATGTGCCCGGTCTGCCCCTCTATAGGTAGGAGCCCGGTGGTCACCTTCCGCCGGGTGGACCGTGGAGGCGGCTCTACAAGGTTGATTAGCTTGAACGATCCCTTGCCGCCCCCACAAAACGGTCTGTCGGTACATAACCCACCCTCTCCCCCGGGAGGGTGGCGTATCCTTATCTCGTATCCTTATATTCCCCACGTTAAAAAAAAAGGTTGATAAAGTATACGAGAATGTTATTATAGTATTTTTATTTCACATGACACATTCACGTGACATCTTGTTTTAGCATTGCGTTGTCAATATAGCGATTTTATTACTAGATAAAGAAAAGTTTAGAAATAAAAAATAAAATTGTATATATATTTAAGGATTTAAATTATATTTAAAGTTTTCTAGCGTTTCTTTAAAATATATATACTATTTTATCTAACAGATAATGATTGATTAAGAGAAATTGATTAACTTTATAAACGCGCTCTTCTTTATCTGAGGCTTCTTGTTACTAGATTTTTTACAACGAAGAAGATCCTCGACAAGTGTGAATCATTACATGAACATCATGCACAATGAAAATTGATTTGTTTGCGGTTAGGGTTTCATTCAAAACTAGCAGAATATAAAACTGTCTCTAAAACACACAACATCGACTCTCAATTGGCAATACTGATTTCTACTACTGTCAATTTGTTTTTACTACCGGTAACATTGTCCGGTACTGTGAATTCGGTGTTATATTTTATTATTTGAGTTTTGAATTAAATCTATAATCATCACCTAATTTTTAGTGGCAGTTATTAACTCAACAAATATTAAAATGTCTCCAAAAGCTGGTGGTGATTCTGCTAAAGGTAGTTCTGCAGTTTACAAAGATAAAAGCAAACCTGCTGATATTCGGCTGAGCAACATAAATGCCGCTAAAGGTATAGTCATATGATATTTATAATCGATTTAATATTCGAAAATCCTGTTAAAAATAGATTACAGCTATTTTGCGTAAATCTTTACCTTGGAAATATTCAAAATTTGCTTAGAAAATTTACAAATTTATTTACCAAAACTAAATAATTGTAAATTTTCTTACTATGACTGTCAGTTTTGATTGAATTTCGAACAAAAGTAAATAGGATATAGTCTTTTACATTATTTTATGTATTGTTTTTTTGTCAGTAACATTTTACCATTTAGAAATATCAACAATATCGGTAATAAGTATTTAGGACGCAACACCAACATTGTTTTTATGGATTTTAAATGTCTTTTTGAAATAAAGACTGAAGTTTATTCATACGCAGCTTAACACCCTCGGACAAGTCAATATTAATATCTTTAATGTTTGGTGCATATAACCAATGTATTATTTATTTATTCCATCAGCAAATATGTTATTAAAACTTAGTTATTTATTTTCAGCTGTGTCAGATGCAATTAGAACTAGCTTGGGACCTAGAGGAATGGACAAAATGGTAAACTTTTATTTTTTTCTTTAAACTAAAAATGTTTTGTAAATATAACATTATTTTGGTTGTTATCAAGAATGTAAATTATCTGAACTAAACATTGATAATTATCTTTCGTATCAAGTTAAATTAATAATATTCTTTACTAACAGTTTTGACTGTATTATTATATTTTAAAAAGTTTTTCTTATTAAGTAAATACCAATGGACACAATTAAGTATTTACAACTTTGATTATATCTTTTATCACAATGGTACTATGAATAGAGAAAAATGTTTTAATAGAGTTATAAACATCTGGAAATTTTCTATATATAGATAAAATTACAACTTAATTCAGAAAAGTATATTACAATTAGTATGCTAATGAAAGTTAATAAGTCACAAACCAGGTTAGTATCCAAGAGAACTAGAGTTTAGTTGTTAATAGCAGGTAAATAGCAAAAAAAGTTAATTTGATTTTTTTATGTTATTTACATTATATTATTTTCATATATTTCCCATTTGGCTACATGCCTGGAACACATGGCTACAACTAGATTATTACAGATCAAGGCACATTTAACAAAAGTGTAAAAAATGAATTTAAATAAACCTATTACTTAAAACTAAAATGTTAAATTTTTTTCACATTTTACTATAATTCCAAACTAATCCGTAGACATACCTTTGATGTCAATAATAATCAAACTCTATGATAATCTATTATCTCATTTTATTGCAGATACAAGCATCCAATGGAGAAGTAACAATTACCAATGATGGTGCTACAATTCTTAAACAAATGAGTGTTATTCACCCAGCAGCTAAAATGGTAAGTTATATAGTTATGAAAAAAAATCACAATCAATATCTGTATATATATGCATCCGTTCTTTAAATACGTGGTTTGGGTATGTTCCGTTATATGTAAAAATATGTGTTTATTACTAAACATTGTCTCTGGACAATTAAACCTAATAAGTCACATAACATTTCATTACTTTGTATCTGTCCTTGTAGTTCAATTATGTTGACAGTGTCTGATCTTCAGCTTAATGAATTTATACACAGTGTGTCTCACTGACTTTCTAATAATAAGAACAAAAAATGATTTTTTGAATGGAAAAGATTGTAAAAAAAACATAGGACCGACATTTGAGACAATACGACGTAGCTTCCAGTGAACCAACTGTTATGAAATTTTTTACTAGAATCCAGTAAAGGACGTACCATTTGAAGCCTCTAGTCACATATAAATAGGGATACCAAAATTGCTCTATTGACAGTACGGTTTACTTTCGAAATTATTTCAATTAAACTAAATCCAAAGGCACCGTTTTGTTGTCAGTAACGAAAGTAAATCAAAAAGTAAGTCACAATAAAGTTACTTGCTCAGCTACATTTCAATTGACACAAAAATATAGACAGTGAAACCTGTAACGTATATTAGTATATTATGATCTCGAGACCAGAATGATATGAACTATTAGAATAATCAGAGAATTTTAGTATTCTTTAGCAATTATGGGGGTATCTAGTATCATACAAGCCAAAAACAAATATCTATATATTAATACGTGAAGCCCAAACTTTGTATCCCTTTTTAAGAGAAATGTGCGAACAGATGAACGTGAAACTTGGCATAGTTAAAGTTTATATGGAGGAGGAGTGCAAAAAGCTATTTCTTTTATATAAAATGCATTAGAAGTACATTAAATTTAAATGAATTAAAATATGCATTACTCACACTACTTAACTTCAATCTTCAATTTTACACAACATATACACATGTAAATAAAAAAGTCATTTTGACATCTGTCAATAAAGGACTTCAAAAAAGGTTGTGAAGGAGGTTGCTATGCTCGACTGTATGTATTATTTTACTCTTACGTTCCAATTACCCTTTTTCATTCTACATTCAACTTTAAAAAATCAATGAACTATGGTCGAATGTCAACCACTGGGCGCCCACTAATAAGAAATAAATATTTGCCATAATTTGTTGCCTTCTTGTTATAAGCTTATGTAATTTAGTCCATTAATATTTAACTTATGAATCATTATTTTACAGTTGGTGGAGCTTTCCCGTGCTCAGGATATAGAAGCTGGAGATGGCACCACTTCGGTTGTGGTCATTGCGGGTGCTTTACTTGATTCTGCTGAAAAATTATTACAAAAAGGCATTCATCCTACAGTAATTTCTGATGGTTTCCAGAAGGCTTTGCAAATGGCTTTACCGGTTAATTCTGTTTTTATGTTATATCAACAACTCATAGAGTGCAGGATATTGTTTTTCTTCATATACATCTACTGGAAGAAATTTTCTAAATGATCATAAAAGCATAGGATGGATATACAGTGCTCCTATTGAACTGAATTTATAAATATTTAAGCTGTCTTGTTATATAATTAGTTAATTAATTTGGTCAAAAGCACGAGAAGTTTATTGATTCTTTTGTGATGAAAGTGAATCTTCCTTGCTCATCTATGTTAATAAACTTTGAGTTCTTTCTGTTCATTTAATATTCTTTACAAAATTTTGCTATAAATAGATACAATATAAAGGCCAGTGATCATTAATGTGAGGTAAACTAAATATGGGACTATTTTTGGAATGGCATTCTTATATTATTTCTCAATTGATAGGGCACTAGATTTTTCAATATTACTTTTAAAAATCGTATATGTTTCATCTCGACCAATTTGTTTATTACTTAAAAGGTGTTCTTCTTTTCTGAAGTGTGGTATACTTATACTATTATAATAATTACTTATTAACAACACAATTAGTAGAGAACTTCCTCATGTGACATGAGTTTAAAATAAAATGAATCCCCAAATGTCCTCCTGATAATTAATTTTAAATACTATTTATATAAATTTTGGATTTCCATTTAAAAGCGCGTAATTTTTTCAAAACTTATAATTATGAATCTGTAATAGGAACTGAGTAATTACAGATTCACAATTTATTTGGCCACAAACAAACTAGAAAGAGAACATTTGAAACCATTGAGATGTTTGAATACTAGATATAAATATTTTTTATCTCCATATTTAACATGCTGGCATATCTATATATATAGAAGGATTAGTTATAGCATATCCCTTTAAACAAATTTTAATTACCATGTTTTACATTTGTAATTCTGTAATAAATTTGACTTAAATTTCTATGGTACATAAATAAACGCTTGTTAAATTATATCTTAGGTTGTTGAAAATATGTCGACTCCTGTGGATCTCAATGATGAAGATGCCTTATTGAAAGCAGCTGCCACATCGCTTAATTCTAAAGTTGTGTCTCAGCATTCTACTATTTTAGCACCAATTGCAGTACAGGCTATCCGTGCTGGTGAGTTTGTTATTTCTTTATCTATCAGAATTACAACAGATCTATTAAGCAGTGACTCAATATTAGACAACGAGAATTTATATAATTAATGCTGATGAGAATTAATTGTATGATGCCTAGAGCATTGATATATAAAAACCCAAGAGGCACACGTAACATCTCACAGCTTGCCCACAAAAACGAGTGCATAATTTTGGATTATGCAGTCATTTCAAATAGCGTCGCGTCACATGCGTCCTTGTAAAAACAACTTTAAATACAAATCATTTAGGGTAAGGTTGAATTTGCAAAATCATAAGTTAATTGCATAACTATAACCACATATGTATTTTGACGGCCGATTTTGATCGCTACTTTGTGTCTTGGGTTTTTATATGTCTATGGCCTAGAGTCATCTATGTAATGTCTGTAATCAACTTAATATATAAACTTTTTATATTAAAGTAAAGATGTCTACAGAATAGTCTTCATGGAATATTTAATATTTGTAATTAACTTATACATATTGTGTTTGAAACATTTCTGTGGATCAGTATTACATAGCGTCCAATATATGTTATCCATATGTTGCTAAATTGTGAACGCATATATGTATAAAATTATCATTAACCCATCCCTATATATAACCCTGCTGAATAACGAACGAGGCAATGGCGAAAGCAGGGTAGGTAGGTAGGGTTGTACAGCCTGACTGGGTCGCAACCACCATGTATATGGCGAAAACGCCCGTCATAGTGAGTCGCGTTTCGGGATCAGCCTGTGCATATCCAGCTTTTCGCAGGCCGGCTTGACAGCGGTGACCGGCGATGAATAGGTGTCACTCGGTGGTCCCCATTGTTTTTGTATTGTAATGTGCTTACCATCGGGCTCAGTGCAGTCACTTTGCCGTGCTACAACAAAATAAAAAAAATTACATAGTATAAAACAAAGTCGTCTGTCTGTCTGACTGTCTGACTGTTCGCGATATACTCAAAAACTACTGAACGGATTTACATGCGGTATTTACCAGTAGATACGGTGATTTGTGAGGAAGGTTTAGGTATAATTTGTCGAGGTTTTTTATTATCAGGGCAGGACAACGGCCGCCGAGCCCGCTATTATACTATAATATACATGAACAAAATGTTTCAATGCCGAATATATGAAGATTTAAATGTTTTGCCATACACACGTATGTTTTAAGTCTTACATGATCGCCTTAAGAATCTTTACTCTGTCTTTAATAATGTCCATATAATATTATTCCCTACATAACAACTAATTTAAACATTACAGTAATGGAACCAATTGTTGGTGGAGTGGGGGCCAGAGTGGACCTTCGCGACGTTAAAGTCATTGAACGCATTGGTGGTACCGTAGAAGACACCAAACTAATTCCAGGGTTGGTAATCGCACACCGTGCATCTAACGTAAATGGACCTGCTCGTATTGAAAAGGCTAAAGTTGGTCTTATTCAGTTCTGCATTTCACCTCCAAAAACTGATGTAAGTAATTTTATGATAACGTCTATTATACTCACAGTAAAAGAAAAATAGTGGTAAATTAAAAAGAAAAAAAGTGTAGGGTGTCGGTATTTCGTAACAGTGTGCGCGCGCATCGTATAAATTTACTCTCATTATTTTTCCCTAACGCGCCAAAAGAAGTAATAACTTCAAAAGTGTGTTTGTACTTATGTACACGCGTTAGAAGTTATACTTCTTTGGCGTAACAATATAAAAATCTTTTCAAAATTTGTATCTTTCGTCTTATTCTACGTTTGTAGAAAAAACGACACTAACAATAGAAAAAGTTGACTTTAGCTAACTTCAGAGTGTCGGTTTTTCGTGACGGTGTGTGCGCGCATCGTAATAACTTCAGGGTGTCGGTTTTTCGTGACGGTGTGTGCGCGCATCGTAATAACTTCAGGATGTCGGTTTTTCGTGACGGTGTGTGCGCGCATTCTAAATATTTACTCTCATCATTATTCCCTAACGCGCCAAAAGAAGTATAACTTCAAAAAGAAATTCCTACATTTTGTAATA
Organism: Antheraea pernyi; assembly: GCA_015888305.1. NCBI lineage: Eukaryota > Metazoa > Arthropoda > Insecta > Lepidoptera > Saturniidae > Antheraea > Antheraea pernyi. Next base: position 514,202 of record MU158707.1, read on the forward strand.
AAGATGAAACAAACTTTTTAATTATAATTGCAGATGGACCACAATGTAATTGTATCAGACTATGCTGCAATGGACCGCGTATTGAAAGAGGAACGTCAGTATATCTTAAATATTGTTAAACAAATAAAAAAAGCTGGTTGTAATGTGCTACTGGTGCAAAAATCCATATTAAGGTAATTACTACAAAACAATATTCTTTTGAACTTTTTAAACTTATTGGCGACTTTTATGTTTTTCAATATTAAGTTGTGACTTTATTTGGAAAGGTAGAATAGGAATAAAAAGTTAACACTAACATGATCTCAGTTAATGGCAAGGACCAAAATATGTTGACCATCTCATCAGCCTGTAAGAGACCTATTGTAAGGCCATAGGCCTCTTTACGAAGGAAGGTATGGCCATATTCACCACAATATATTAGCGATTTTAAACTCTGAAATATATTGAAAAAAGAAGAATAATTCTCAGATTCAGGTTTCCTCTGCACATTTTCCTTCAGTTTTGGCCGATACTTTAATTTAATTATATTATTTAAAGTTTATCAAATTAATTTAAGTTGGTAAATATTTATTTTCTTATGTCATAGCTGGCAAACGAACAGGTGGGTCACCTGATGTTAAGTGATCACCACAGTCCATAGACACTAACAACATCAGGGGAGTCGAAAGTGCAATGCCAGCCTGTGTTTGAGGGCGAGGAGAGGGGAAGGGAGGTGGGCCTCCGGCGCTCTCACTGACCGAACGAAACGCGATAATGCAAGCACTGTTACTTCACGTCGATTTATATGAGTGGGTGGTACTACGCCGGGCGAGCTGACCCAATTCGTGCTAAAACCAATAATAGCTTCAGCATGGCTCTACCACTAAATTTATATACGCGAATCCGAAAATTGCTGGGTACATGCCAAGGTTTCAACCTGCGGAAGTGCATTCACGGTTGGTGGACCGATCAAACTACTTGACCACCACGACTTCACGAAATATGTTAATAGATTCCAATTACCTACATGATATTTTGACAAAACAAATAACACGATAACGCACACATACGTAAAGTAATATTGTAACGCCACACTTATCTTAGATTAAGTGTGGAAGTAAGATGGCATATTCTCAATATCGGTGGTGGAAAAAACAATAGTTATATGTTGCTTAGATACAGGCAGATTGACTGCAGCTGTCAAAAAAAGGTAGCTAGCCAAGTTTTCACAAGGCGCTGTCGAAGCGCTTATGACGAATCTACAGCTTTTGGTAGCTGTACACGGCTAGTGCTAAAGAAAAACCCATAACTAATGAAATATAAAGGCAGTAAATAAAATTTTGGTTAAGATTTTCATAAATATTTTAAGTTTATTATTTTATTGTAGAGATGCTCTCAGTGATTTGGCAATTCACTTTTTGGACAAAATAAAGACTATGGTCATTAAAGATATTGAACGTGAAGATATTGAATTTGTATGCAAGACTCTGGGCTGTCGTCCAATAGCATCATTGGATCATTTTACTGCAGAAAACTTAGTCAATGTTGATTTGGTTGAGGAAGTCAATGAGTCTGGAGGAAAATATATTAAGGTTTGCATCATATTACATTTAATTACTTAATAATAATTAAAATTATGATTATGATCTGACGCACAATGAAAAGTTTCAAGTAAAAATAATGTTCTTAAAGCTACATATATTATTGTTGATAAAAATGGAGGTTCTAAGTTTTTTAGCAAATTATTATTGCAGTTACATTTAAATATATGATTTGTACATAAATCATTTAAAATTAATTTATAGAAAATTTGTGGTGGTTAATTTATTATATGGTAAATATCATTAAGTGAACTTAGAAATAATGTTATTCGTTATACTTTTGTAAATCATAAACCTACTATGACTATCAGATATTAAAAAATATATACTAAGAATATTGTCTTTAGATTAAAATTAAACCAAATGACATCAGAATCAGATGATTGGTCGAATAAAATCATGTATTAATTTCGGAAATGAAAACAAATTACATTAAAATAAAACTAAGATAAACTTTTATGTAAATATTTATTTGTTTTAAACATTAAGTTCTTAAGTATTTCAGTGGCCTAATATCGAAAAATTATATTACTATATATAAAGTGACTCTCCTGTGATTGACATTGGTAGAATTCATATTTACGAGACGCCATTATAAAAAAATTGGTTGTTCCAAAGTCGGTTTAGGGACGATAATTTTACGTACTAACGTCATAAATGAAAGATTACATATTTTTATGAATTCAATTATTGAACACCGAATTATAATTATTAAACAAAGGAGATAATTGAAAATAAAAGTTTTTTTTTTAAATTACATGCGTCACAAGCCGAAACCTTTGACCGATCGCAGCTCTCTATCGCTTGTTCCGCGCTCTCACTCGCACTCTCGACTCGGGTGGCACGTGACATCATGCTTTTTCGTGCGTACAGCCGTCGATTATCGATTTATGAGACGTTATCACGTCAAAAATTGAAGTTAATACCAAATTTGGTATATTTTGTATTTGCAGATGACTGGATGCAGTCAAGGTGGGCGTACGGTGTCCGTTGTAGTACGTGGGACAAGCGGCGCTGTAGTGGCGGAGGCTGCGCGTTCCTTGCACGATGCTCTTTGTGTAGTACGATGTGTCGCGCGTCGCCCGGCGCTCATCGCAGGAGGCGGAGCACCCGAAGCAGCCGCCGCTGCAGCACTAGCCCGGGCTTCAATCGCTGCACCAGCCGCAGATCACTACTGCCTGCGTGCCTATGCAGACGCACTCGAAGTTGTGCCCTCAACGTTGGCCGAGAACGCTGGCCTCAACCCAATCGAGACGGTGACTGAGCTACGCGCTGCACATGCCCGCGCCGCCGACACCGGTGAAGTATCCAGTGCAGGTGTGAACGTCCGTCGTGGTCGTGTCACCGACATGCGTGCGGAGCATGTTCTACAGCCTTTACATGTTACCACATCAGCTCTCGCACTTGCCACAGAAACTGTTCGGGCTATACTCAAAATAGATGACATTGTAAGTATCCTAATTAATAATATTGTAATTGTGAATGCAAGTATGTTATACTTTTATGCTTTAACTATTCTACCGATCAATGTGAAATTTTACATACGTTTTCAGCGGTACATAAAAAAGGCGTAGGATACCTTTATTTAAAAAAAATAATTTAAAAGATGCAATCTACTTTAAGCGAATGAAGCTTGATAACATCCAAACATATTGTTATATGTACCTTCTATATTGTACTAAACAAGTAGTTTTATACTGAAAAAGTGATACCAACTGATTAATAAATGTTTCTACAATATATAAAACAATATCCATCTATTGATTATTGTTTCTTTTTTTGCAGGTAAACACAATGAATTAATTTCGCGATCACAAGTATTTAGCTTATAGGCTATCATTAACTTTATTTCAACAATGTAATAATATCTAAAGTCATTTTAAATATTCACAATGCTTTCAGTAATTATTTTAATATTCTAATTGTATGTCTTATTGGTTTAATATACAAAACCTACATTAGAAGATTTAACATAGGCAGAATATTTTAAGGAAGAATAAGATTGTTACACTTTCTTTGCTAAATAAAACTTGATGTATCAAACTCATATTAAATTTATTATTTAACACTGCTTACACAATGGTGTGTAATTCTAATGTTCTTTTTTCATATGTCAACTAGTCGGATAAAGAATCCACAATAACTAAATTGCCTTTTAAGTATCAGCCCACTATTAACACTACAGAATCCTTCAGATCATACAACAAATTGTAGTGTTGCTAATGTTTTTGAATTACCCCCAAACAGCAAAACAACAGCACAGAAAAAGAAGAAAGTTTTATTATATCATAGGCATGGATATTATTCATTTTTTATATTGTTACTGTTGTCCAGGAAAACAAAACTTCAGCGAGTTGTTAATTAAATGGAGACTAAATTTAATTGGTCTGATTCGTTTATAAATCGGTATTCAGAGGCTATTTAGGTCTCGCAATTTTTAGTTTTTGTGCACTTTATCTATTTTTTGTTCTAAGGTTTTTTTGGGCCTTCCATAAATTCACTTATAAACATTCAGTACACTTTTTGAACATTATGTATACAAGTTGTAAATCACTCTATAGTCAGTGGCTATAGACAAAATATTTGTCATTATTGTGTTATTGGTCTATCGTATAAGGTGAAAACGCCTTATGAATTAATGATGTTTTGTTGAACTTTAAAGAGTATTCACTATTTATTTTTAATACATGTTCATTAACTATGAATGTGATGGTAACATGTAATGAAAGAGAATAAAATTCTAATACATTGATTACTGAAGTTTTATTATCGTTTTTTTATGTCAAAAGGCGGCAAACGAACAGTTCACCTGTTGTTAAGTGATCACCACCGGCCATAGACACTAGCAACGCGTGGCTCTACCACCTTCAAAATTAAACGATTCAAATAAGATTGATGGTTGATTTATATAGTTTACTAGCCGACCCGTGCCCACTTCGTTGGGCGGTAATAGGCATTATCAAGCTACAACTTTTCTCTAGAACTCAATCATATATCTCTAATAGTTAGGCAGCGTTCGTAAGAAAAGTTTTCGTTCGGCCATTTTTTTCTCCGACTCCCCAGATATTATCCCCTACAACCTCACAAACTTTGCCTCTTTATAATATTATTATAGATTAGTCAGCTTATCTGTTCGCGATAAAGTCAAAAACTACCATTTTCATGCTGTTTTCACCAGTAGATAGAATGATAATTTATGGGGAATGTTTAGGTATAATTTGTCAAAGTTTTCATTTTATTATCCGTCTCCGTCCGTATAACGTCTTCCGAGCCCGCTAGTTATCTGCTCGTGAAAGTCGGTCCAATCAATTAGGAGATAGTAGGATATTGCGGACGAAGTCTTGAGAAACAAAATAAAATAGTCTAAGTTACTTCTTATAAGGTGAGTTATCTTCCAGTGAAAGTCACGTGAAAATCAGTTCAAGCATTACGGATATTCCACTGCGTCCGAAGGCGAATAAAAAACCTAAATTATTTTTTATGAGGTCTGTTATCTATCAGTGAATACCCCGTGAAAATCAGCCCAAAGTAATGCGGACGAAGCCGCGGACAAATAAAATAGAATATGTCGACCGCTATAATTTCGGTTATCTGGAAGTAAAAAGTAAAATTCCCGTTAAAATAGGTCCAGTCGTTTTGGAGATTACCCAGAACAAACAAACAAACAGACAAAATATAATAATATAAAAATATAGACAAAGTATAAAAAAAGTTTTTTTTGGTCATTTGTAGCCATATCCATTCATCAAAAAGTTGTTATTTTAATTGTACATACACAAACTTTATTTTTATAATACGTAATAGAGAACAAATAAAAAATTAGAAATAAAAGTAGTACAAAATTTTTGCATAGGAAAACAAAATAAACTTCGAAATGTTTGCAATATAAACTTACCACGTTACCATGGCAACGTACTCGTATATAATACTAACGCTAACGAAATCTTTATTTGAACAATTTTGTTTTATGATTAAGAAGATAATAATGATGGATAAAATAATGTACGACATATTATATAGAAGATTTGGCACTTATGCCTTTATTGTAACTTGTTCATGGAAGAAAATTGATTAAAGGATATATAAGAAACCTATATTGACAACTTCAGAATTGGCAGTATGGATTAATTCCTTCGCCTGTCCTATTGGACGAATATTATAACTACTACTAACGAAATCCCTCAAAAGCAAAAAAAGTGCCCGATTTTGAAACATTCTTCATTGGTGCTCTGCTTCTATTGGTCTTACCGTGATTGTATATAGCCTAAAGCCTTCCTCGATAAATGAGCTATCTAAAACCGAAAGATTTTCTCAAATCGGACTGGTAGTTCCCGAGATCATGGCGTTCAACCAAACAAACAAACTCTTCAGCTTTATGTATTAGTATAGATAAATAAAAGATCTGACTCTGTGTAAACTGGTAAACGCTTTGGCAGCTACTTTACCAATCTTCTTTATTGAGCTGAGCATGCTATATTTATAAAAGGTACAACAGAACAGATAGCACATGATAACAGATGGTAAAATACACACAATATACGTGATAAAATGAAAGTAAAAGCTAGAAATGGATAAACATTTCAAAAATAATAAACAAACGCACCTTACTGATCCTAGCCCTTACTTATACATACTTGTTTGTACTGTAAATTAGTGAAGTTCACGTTAGCTACACTAGTATTTATGTTATCACAGAATACAAGTACAAAAATTTCTCTATACATATGACGTTTAAGGCATATCAAGAAAATAAACTAGATGCGCTATCCGTAACTTTTTTCTCAAGGGTCGAATGCAATAGGCCCGCCACAAGCTTAATTAACAAATTATAGAAAAAAAAAAAACTCCATACGCTCTGATTATTACAAAAATCGAGGTAACATAAAGGTATTGTTCGTTAAAATATGAGCGTGTAAATAACCACAAAGGGCTGATAGTTTAGTGAGTATGACATGTAACCGTTGAGGCGCAAAGGCACTTATTAAGGCATAAACAATTAGAAGAATCAGGGCTTTTTTGTGGGGGCACGTAGTGCCATTAAAGGGTTTTCAAAAATATCGAAAAATTACCATAAAAAATGAAAAGGGAACTTAAGGGAATCTGTAAAAGAATGACAAAAAATCAATCTTAGTAACCTTTAGAAAATATTTTTAGACTTTAAAATATATCCAAATACAAAATGTAATCTACCTTAACTGAACAGTTATCCCGTTGTACGGAGGTTCGTCTCTGTACAGGTTGGACGTAGGGCACTCAAAATATGAAAGTCGTCATCATTACTTAGTATAAAATAAAGTCCCCTAATGCGTCTGTCTTCTGTCTGTTCATGATAAACTCAAAAACTACTGAACGGATTTTGTGCAGTTTTCACCGGCGGATAAAGTGATTCATGCGGAAGGTTTTGGTATATAATTTGTAATGACTTTTTTTATAATCAGGGCGGGACAACGACTGCCGTTGCTAGTTTTACAAAAATTATACATTCTGTAAGATTTCTGTAATGAAAAGTAATCGAAGTACATAAATGCGCTTATTAGATTGGACTTATAGTGTAAGAGTAAATTGAATAAAACTGTTTTCAATGTATGGGAAGCAATCTAAAACTATGAATATCTTCTGATTTTGGTACTGAAAATGTTAGAACAGTATCTCACCGTTATATGACACAAGTACCTAAAATAACAAGGTTTATTTTTGCACTTTTTGAGATACAAAAAAAAAGTGCGTGCGTACAAAGTGTGTCAGAAGTGAAACTTCTTTGGCGAACTAAAATCTGCGTTTCCTGCAAATGACGTCACTTCCGTTGCATACCTGCGTGATGTTACACCTGTAAAAATTTTACCCTCATGCGCCTAAAGAAGTTGCACTTCAAAAAAATTATGGATTTACATCTTTCGAAAAATAGCGTGCCCCAAAAGAGAAGTGACAAAAAAAAGCTTGAGAAGAACTATAAGATATTCTCTGAAGGCAGCTACTCCTGCTATTTTTCGAAGTTGTTTCGAAACCATAAAGCAAAAATATCAACACACATTAACCAGTAGGACAGTAATTAGCAGTAACTAACTATTAATGTGTTTCGCCGAATTTCCGTATTAGTAAGATAGCGTCATCAAACAGTGGCAAGCATCATCAACCATCAACCTTGAGGGATTGCAATAACATCATGTATTCTCCAAGTTTAGACTAAGCCTTTTATTGTAACCATGCATGTGGATGTAATATCTGTTAATAAACAATGCATCATGGTATTGTTTTGTGTTCGCATTTTATTACAGTAATTTAGATTACTGAGTTTGAGCTGCTCTGCTCTCATTCTCTTCTCTTAATCTTATTCATTTGCCACATTGTAGAAATGAATTTTGACAAAAATATCATGAGCAACAAATAAGTTTCGAAGAAGAAATTATCTTTGGTAAGGATGAATTTGATTTGCCGATTTTATGTTTGTTTTAATTGCTGATGGTGCTTTTGGTAAGCTTGGAGCAGCTTGTCCAAGCTGTGGTGTAGGTCCCCTTGAAGGTCCCATACCAGGTGCACCTACACCCTGAGGTCCAATAGAAGGCATACCAGGTCGTAAACCTTTTCCTGTACCTACAGCAGTTACTAAGGCATGTGTATCAGCAATGTTATGTGTTGGTTGCATTCCTGGAAAAGTAATAATAATTTACTTCAGTTCACATGTCTTAACTAAAAAGGTAGGTAGGTTTACCAGTTATTATAGATCTAATTATATCATACCTGCAGATCTCATTGACTCTCCCTCCCAATCTTCTCTTCCTTTAGATATTATTTCCCAGACATGACTAACAATTTTGGTAAATTGTGCAACTTGTTTCTAAAACAATACATTTTTAATTTTACACCTATGTGCTATAGGTTCTAACCAACATAAAATCCATGTATATAATCAATTTTTTTATACACTGTACACATGCAATATTATACACATAGACTCAATTAGGATAAAATTTATAAAAAAACACAATGCAGTTCTCAGGTTTGGAATTTGTATCTCCATTTATAGTTATGAAATAATAAATGATTTTTCCATGAATTAGAAAAAAAATTTGACTTTAAAAAATTATAAATATACTAGAGGGTCCAGTGGACATCATCCTGCTTTGATAATCAAAAATATTAATACTCAACCGAAGTGCAGCCTACCAGATCAAATTGTGAATCGAAACCATTCTTGGATCCACTGGAACATGCACACAAAATTTCATCAAAATCGGTCCGGCCTTTAAAGAGGAGTTCAGTGACATACACGCATACAGAAGAAATTTATATACAAAGATTTATATTAGGAGTATGAAATACATACTAATTAGTTATTCTAACAATACTAATAAGCAGTTAATAACTATAATAGTCAAAAGGCTAATGCTGTAACTTACTTGTGCAGTTTCGTAACTCAAAGTACTAGCTTTATGATTAAACTGTTGTAGGCGTTGTTCAGCCTGAGGTTCCGGCTTTGTACGGAGTAGATCTGGCACCAAATCATGAGTACACGCAGGTACTCTACCCTCCGTGAGACGAGCTAGTCCCTCATCACGTTCACAACTTAGTTGCAGAGGTAGCACAATCCTTGACTTTAACGATGAAGCCAACTCTGCTTGAAGAATTTTACTGAGGCCAGTTAACTGAATCGAAATGATAACACAGATAAATTGTAATTTTTAATAAAGCACTAGGAATCATTTTTATATGCAACTGAAATAGAATTATATACTCACATGACCAGACAAAATTGCATAGTTATCAAGAAAAGTAGGCCAGTTTATAGTTTCATATTCGGTTTCTAATTTTGTAATCAGAGCCTGTATAGCGGTCTTCAAATCATTTACTCTACTGAGTATTGCTACTATTATAGCCTCAAGCTGTTTTTCTTCTCTTTGTTGAGTATTCATCTTTGATCTATTTCTCCTTCAATAATAATTACTCCTAGGTTACAAATTGTAATGAAAGGACAGTTATATTTTATATGTTTATAATATAATTCTAGGAATACGTGCCAAGTGCCAACATTGATATCTGTTATCTCCGCTAGGAGTAATATTATTCTGTGTCTGTTATAGAGTTAAATTAGGGGTGCCGAATGATCTGAAAACGAACAATCAATTGTTACGCATTAAATATGAATATTTAATATCAATTTTAAACATCGAATCGCTTCAGAGAAACTATAACATCGTGATACGATTTTTTTCTATGTTCATAAATATAAAACCCGATACAATAATTAATAATTTAAAAAATATCTAAAAAAAACTCATCAAAAAAGTAAAACAATTAGGAGACACCGAGATTCCCATCGATTAAAAATTTATTTATTCTGCGAAGGATCGCCGTCCTAAATTAATGAGAATAACTTTATGTACAGGTCTATCGCAAGACTATTCGATTTAAATTGATAATTAGAAAACAACCATGTTTGTTACCAATTTTTCGAATCATAGCGTACTATTTAATTTCAATATAAAATAGCGATCTATTTTATTACATACAACGAACATTTACTTGTCAATGACACCTTAGACTTACTGTTTTTATTTGCAGTCGATCAGGTTCAGAGTTAACAAAATTGTAAAATATGGTTACAATTTTGTGGTTTACATTGATTAAAATTAGAGTTTTCATTCGGATTCTTTGGACTGTTCAACATAAGTTATTTGAATGAGAAAAACATAATGATAAGCAGCACGAGATCTAGTAATTGCGTCGTCCCATATAATGTACAATAATTAAACACAATGAAACCGATATACATTCAGGGTATTTCTTTCAAATAACAAACATTCTATGGTAAAAATAAGGGCTATGTTAAGTGTAATTAAAAAATAAGAGCAGTAGACAAACTATCATACATGAGTAACAGTAACTTACTATCGTAATTCAGTAGTAGTATCTTTTTAGTAGCCTGTGATTCATCGTCATTCGTCACATGCAGTATAGGTATCCTCTTCTAGTCTGTGATGAATTTGTGTCTCATAGATAGTATAGATTCAGATTGAAGTGGTGTAGGGATGTTCTTCATGAAATAAATTGATTTCTATCATTCGAGTAAAAATTGATATTCTAATTAATCAAACTCAAATTGTCATCCCTATATTACTAATTATACTCTTTGGGTCATCCCTAGGGTGTTGTAAGAATGTAAACAGATTATTTTACAGAGATTATTTCATCGCAGTAGTCGTACATATATATGTTTCTTCCTATAAAATATATAATAATAATTTAGGTACGTACTTATCTACACGAAGATAATTTTCTTTACAAAATGTGTTTATATTTATAACTTTTATTGTGCGAACTACCCATAACAATAAGATTGAACTAGTATTCTATAGTATTAAAAAAGTTATTCAGGTTTTTTATTCATCCATATTTCTTCACATATTATACAAATATATGGGACAATATTGTTTTTCATTCCTGTTTATTATCCCAATTTTGGTCACGGTTTTTATTTTCTCTCTAATAATTGCGTTATCTTCTATATAAATAAAATAATAGAAGTCTGCCTATGTGCTGGCACTACTCAAAAACTATTTGATATCTTTTTAAACTAGCCATTGGGTACATATCCATAAAATAAAACGATAACTTCATTATAATAAAGTTTTAAGAAACTACGACTATTAAGCACTAATCATTCAGTTATACGGCACTAAGCATTCAGCTATATGGCACTAAAGATTCAGTTATATAGCACTAAGCATTCAGTTATATGGCACTAAGCATTCAGCTATATGGCACTAAGTATTCAGCTATATGACACTAAGCATTCAGCAATATAGCACTAAGCATTCAGCTATATGGCACTAAGCATTCAGCTATATGCGTTTCCCTGCCATGGGGAAGTGGGACAATTGGTGTGGTGCTCAAGTTTTTCCTCTGTATATAAAATGTATTCTTAAGATAATGACCAAAGTAGACAAAATCCCGTATATCATTTAGTTTTTTAATTATTCTAAATAATATAAAAGTTTTTCATCATATTTTCAGATCATGTCAACAACAGAAGCTCAAAGTAGAAATGAATTAACAAACATGGATACAATAGATAACTTGAGTAGTGAAATAACAAGTCAGCCTGAATCAAGTAGCCTTCCAAATACACCTAAAATAAATAATAATATAAATGTAATTCAGACACCTGGTGAAAAGAAAGATAACAGTAGATCTATAGGAGAAATGTCTTCAGTACAAGTTATCACATCAAATTCACATATTTCTGGTGAGGTGGCATTAACACCTACTCATAATGCTTTTACACCGCAACCAGTGAATCCACATAGTTCCATGAGGGCTATAACACCAATGACCAGTGGCACAAGTCAAGCTAAGAATAGCATAAAAATCATGTATGTACATAATAACATGTAGCGAATATGATGGGGATAAGCAATATTTACTTAATATGTATATGTAATACAGACTACTTTACTTGGCACCTATGAAACCATAATATCTCTTATGACATTGTCTATAGTATAACCAAGAAAATACATGCAATCACTACATATTATAAAACAAAGTCCTCTGCCACATCTGTCTGTTTGCGATAAACTCAAAAACTACTGATCAACTAATTTTCATGCGGTTTTCACTAGTAGATAAAGTGATTCATGCGAACGGTTTATGTATATTTGGTAGTTTTTTTTTATCAGGGCGGGACGACGTCCTCCGGGCCCGCTAATTATTTATATTCTAACTAGCGGGCCTGGCGGACTTTGTCCTGCCTTGATAATTAAAAAAAAAATTAAAATCCAACCGCAGCGCTAGTTAGTGGATCCAATTGTGAATCTAAACCATTACTGTGCTTGCCAGTTTAGTATAGCTGGATATAATATGTAATATCAGCAGTTTAAAAAATATATTTTATTTATATGCATCTGCAACTTATTTCTCATGACAATGGTTTTGCTGAATTGAAACTACCTATTTTATTTGTCTGTCGGTCCTTCATTGATCAATCAACTATAATTTTGTGATTACTGTTAAGTCACAGTATACATTTAAAGTTGCCTCTGCCAATTTTTATCATGAAAGCTTAAAGATAATAACCTTATATAATATTCTAAAAAACTATATATCTACCTACAGAAGACATGAAAAATAGTTCAACCATTTCAACAATTAGCATGAAGAAACAACAGACACTTTAGTTAAATGTGTTTAGGGACAATATATATAATTTTTGTAGGTGGTAGAGCTATGCTGAAGTTATTAATGGTTTCAGCATGAATGGGTCAGCTTGCCCGGGGTAGTACCAACCCCTCACAGAAACCTGATGTGAAGTAAGAGCGCTTGCAATGTTGCGTTTCGTTCGGTCAGTGACAGCACCGGAGTCATCTCTCCTCCCTTCCATAACTTCCCTTCTCCCCAAGACAGGTTTTTATATAGGCGTGAAATAATAGAAAAGATAAAAACCACATTTTTGCCCAAAGAATCTATATATATTTTAGCTTTAATTTTTTTATTTTGACAGAGTTCTATAATTTATATATAATCAAGTTAAAAAATGAACATCATATTGCGATAAAAATAAAGATTGTTTTTATAAGTACATAAAAATAATAGATCTTAATGTTTTAAACTATGCCTTTTAAACTACAAATAATAAACTTATTTCATCAATTTATATGACCACAACACAAGCAGTTAAAACAGTTATAAACAAATGTTATAATTAATATATGACAATAAGGATTAAAATTGATTTTGCTTTAATCAATATTTTAAAGAATAATATCTATATTACTGTTTAAAGAGGTAAACTATTAGTCTAAATAAAATTATTAAGAATTCAAAGTGGATTGCTTATAATTAAGTGTTGTATATTTTCATATTTAATTTAAACAAGTGTTTTACAAATACATATTGCTTTTATTTTCTAATATTATGTGCATTTATGAATTAGACAAACGTGTTACGTATTTGTAGAAGTAAAACATTAAAATAAATAAATTTTTATAAAAAAAAAACTATTTTTAGTGTTTTTCAATATGGCGTTAATTAATAAATTTCATTAAAAAAACATTGTGCTGTTATGAAAAATTATTCTAAATATTGTAAATTTTACAAATATCTGTTAAAAAAAGATTATTATGATTTTTAATCTATTTAATTAAATTTTAAATTAATTCAATTTTAATTACAATATTGCAAAATGTATTATTTTTTTTTACAGAAACTGTGTGTCAACAGTACGTTTGGGTTGTGAATTAAATTTATTTGATATATACAGCAGAACAAGATATTCTGAATATAATCCGTCACGGTTTCAAGGAGTAATAATGAAAATATTAGAACCACGTGCAACAGCTCTAGTATTTAAGTAAGTAAATTCATAGTAAAGATATTTACAGCATTTGTATTTCAAATTAGGTAAATAGTAAAAAAAAAATACTTAAAAATTATGCACAATAAGTCTTCAGTTTTAGAATCTGTGCAAAAATAATAAAAAAATGTTTATACTTTTACCCGCAGTGTGAAGTATTTTAGTTTAAGAATTAAAAGTGTAAGCTGTAAAATGACAATCATTATAGTAATAAAATGAATGGACTCTTTATTCCTGGGGATTAAATTCGATATTTATGTCATGAATACCTACGGAATGGTATTTTGTATAAGAATATCTTATCAATTTATTGAAAAGAAAATAATGGTATATTACCACAGTAGTCCGGTGAAACTGTGAAGACCCTGCCGGGTCAATAGCGTAATCAGTTCGAGAAAAAAAAACCATTATTTACTATTATTTTCAACTAGATTATGTAAAGGTTTAAGGACTTTAGTGATTTTTGGTTGCCCTGCATCTTTTGTTGGGTCATTTAATTTCGGATGCATAGATTCAAACCTACGAGAATAACGGGGAGCAATGTCTAAACTAGAACGACCTTAAAGTTTAAATTATTTTTCTTTAAATAATTTTTAGATTTACAAACAAAACAATTTCGAAAAAAGGTCAATTATGGTAATATCTGATAGAGTTCACTAAATAGTCGATGCATTTACCTTCTCGGCTTATATCAAAGAGCCTATATGTACGGCGGCGGCTTTTGTCAAGGAGGTATTTGTTAGTCTTAGACCAATGATCTTATAACTACAAAGTTGTAAATATGTTACCTACCTGTTATTTTGACAAAAGAAATGGCACAAAGACGCACACATACTTAAAATAATATTGTAATGCCACACTGTCTTAGATAAAATGTGGAAGTAAGATGACATATTCTCAATATCGATAGAGAAAAAGATATAGTTATATGTTGCTTAGATACAGGCGGATTGACGATGCAGCCGTGTAAAGTAAGGTAGTTAGCCAAGTTTTAACAACGCTCTGTCGAAGCACTTATAAAGTATCTACAGCTTTTTAGTTATAATATAATTGGCTTAGACGCTATAAACTTAGTGTCTTTAGTATTTTGATGGTTATTTGATTGTTACCTATTACAATTGTATAACAATTGTAATATAATTTAAGATCAACGAATAGTAAGAATTACAACCGCGAAAAAAACAAGTGCTCACAATTTTTGTACCCGTGTTTGGAAAGAGTTTATTGTAGTTAATTTTATAGAATTTTTATTATTTTTCTATTTAAAAGTCTTATTAAGAAAACAATTGAATATTATGCTTACAGCGTAACGGAGTTTAATTAACAATTTGAAATTTGAGTAATATTATTTTTGGTATTAATAAATAGTAGGTAGTAAATATTCGTTTCATTGGCCATGAGCTTGTATCTCTAACTACCTGCATAAACATTACATCATCTCACCCTCATCACACCTAACTATTGTTTACAACATGTTTTCTTTTTCCAGTCTCCCTAAGTGCAACTTTAATAACGGTCATTTCTGTGGTTACCTAAAAAATAAAGGAACAAAAACGGATTGTAACGTGTCAAGCTTTAAAGTCTCTATAATATTGTTTTAGAGACTTAACTTACTTTAATCTATTACGCAGGATGAACATCATATAGGATCAGTTAACATTTTTGTTTTGTTAACTACAATACAAATAAAAATTAAAAAGTTTTTAATTATTCGCGGTGATATGAAATTCATATAATTTTGGTAGGTAAATATGTTACAAACCATTGGGTGTCACAAATATGTGACATTTTCTATGCATATAATAAGAATGTAGGAGTTTTTGGCGGGATTTTAGTCTGTCATGTAGTGGATTTTATATTTTATTCATAATCTTGTGCTACTTGCCTGTATATTGTGTAAAATTGGTGGTGTTTTATGTAATATAGGTGGTTTATTGTGCATAAGTGAAGTGAATGGAAAATAATACCACGGACCATGAATTCTGAGATGCCACAAAAATTCCCCGGGAAAGTTCTAACAAGGGAGCCACCGTCTTGTTGGAACATGAACAATAACATGAACTTAACATTGACATTGAAATAATCACTCGACGATTGGAATATTAATAAGTACTCGACAATGGCAGTAATAATCTGGAAGATTGATTGCCAAAATTAAAGTTAAAAAAATAAAAATAAGAATGTAAATGTAATGTGTCTGGACTTTTAGATTTTTGTGAAAAAAAATGTTGCACGTGTCTTGGAATAAGTGATAAAATACATTTCAATCATTTTTTAAATGTCCGTCTGTTTGTCTGTCTGTTTGTTTGAACACGCGTCACTGCTAAAGTACTGCGTTCACGATAAAACCAGAGAATCATAAAACATATCCTCGAGTAAAGTTTAGTTTTGGTTTCTTTAAATTCGGTTCACTCTATTATAAGTTATTGTCATTTTAAGACGCCGCGACTTAAGTACGAGAGAAAAGTAGATAAGTAAATGGACTTAATACATCCAGATGATTTTATTAGTCATTGTTTTTTTTCATTAGATTCCACGCGGACGAAGTCGCGGGCTCAACTAGTACTTTATATTACCACATAAGAAGTATGCACAAAAATAAAGTTTACGAAATCTACCGAAATGCAGACGTCATATCTGTTTATTTAAGCAAATTTAAATTCATATTCATGAAAGTTGTACAACATTGTATGACTTTTATTAAAATTAACTTGTTACAGATCTGGAAAAATAGTATGTACAGGTACTAGAACTGAACATGATTCGTATATAGCGGCCAGAAAAATTGCCAGGATTATTCAGAAACTGGGATTTCCTGTAAGTTTACATAAATACACTATTTTTTGCAGGATTACATTAATATAATTTATGTCCGAAAGGAAACGAATATCGCACCATGATTCAGAAAATGAAAAGACGTAATAATTCTATCTTATTGGAAAATACATTTAAATTTTCATAATGTTTCCACGTGCTTACTTCGCTTTGTTAACTATCTTCTGAAATTTTATCTCAAGCCAAGAGCTCTGGGAATTTTTCACTTTTCGTGTAAGAATTTGGAAATTCGTAGATGGATTACCCATCGATCGCCCATTTTTGCCAATCATCTAGATTTTACTATTCATCTTTATAAAAATAGTAACAAACATTTTATACGTGTTCAACGTTTGAAGAAAATTTGAATGAAAATGTCATAATAATCTTGTCCCAACCTTTACTTTTTGATAAGTCAACTCCCAAAGGGTCGAAAAAAAAATTGAGAAATTATGAAATTTGGAATAATGCATTTGAATCCATGTTGGTTGTCCACATTTGCCCATCTTTTACTAATTTTCGAAAAATCCGTTCTTAAGGAGTGGATAAAAATTGAGGAATGGAGAATTATGTAATAATGAAGGAAACATTATTTCAATTGCCCATCATTGTTCTTTAATTGCCCACGCTTATTACGGTGATTTACCTCCACGCCGCGCCACTTTTAGGCCAAGCCACAGCGCGCCAATCGTGAAGCCGGCACACCGTGGAGTTTTGAATAAGGTGTGTGTACAAAAACGCTATATGCTTATTATCTAAGTAGATATTTAGAGACTTCATTCTTCTCAATAAATTACATATAGGAAAAAAGTACTGCATACTTGTCAGAAGGGGTACTACGAGTATAAACTACAGTCGGAGTGATGGAGTCGCATGGAGAAGTTCAGACTTCAGTCTACTTTTTTTATTCGGGCTATTTCCAATAACTTTCGGGCTAGATGTTTCGTGTCCTGGATGGTTCATCTCTACTTAGTTTGCCATTTACCTATATGGCTTCACTTGTGTTTTATCTTGGTGTACTAATGTCGCGCTATAACATTAACCGTGCGTAACTGCACTGTTCGCGTGTCATCAACATATCTAACGCTTAGATATCTGAGGGCCAGCTGGAAATATCACTGTTTTAAAATATACGACACGGCAACTTCCGATCGCATTGTCCGATTGGCAGACATGTCTTTCTGCGGTTCCGTCTATTACCTATATAAAAATAACTTTTCGAAACGCCTCAAAATCTAATGCTACTTCTATATCTGCGAAACGAAGCTTAGACATTTTCGCGCTAAAATTAACGACAAAAATAATTCCGACAAAAACGGACATTATACGTTGCCACACCTATGTCTCTCCAATAACCCGACATTAACGTCCGCTAAACTCCTTTGATGCGTGTAAAACCCTCAGCCCAGTTATCGTGCTGCGTCTATAGTCTCGCAGCCCCATAGTTCGTAACGCATGACAATAATATTTTCCCACATCTGCATTTAGTGTGACCACAGATACAAGCTCATGTCGATACACGCAGGTATGGGAGTAGCTTAAGGATTTCAAAATAAAAATTTAACTGCCCTTTTATGTTTTCCTCAGAAACGGTAGAATCGGCTTTTGAATGGGGACTGTAAAACAAATTTATATACAGTTCGATGGCGTTTTTACCTTTTTGAGGACTCTTCAGTTCGAATGAGTTGAGCTGTATTAGAGGTAGCGATCGAATCACAAGCATCTTTGCGAAAATTATCTTGAGGAAGATTATTCTCTTCTTATTATTGTTTGCCGTTAAGGTTAATTACAAATTTAACCCTAAAAAGAGAACAACAGTTACCTATTTTCCAACGTTTTCATTGTATTGACGTACCGGTTGGTTTGCGTGTATTCTTTTCACGTTATTTGATAGACTTTCTAGTGAAAAAAATGATAATTTTAAGTTATTTCTGCTTAAATAAAAGAGTGATATATATATTTTTTGTTTTTAGGCTAAGTTTTTGGATTTCAAAATTCAAAATTTTGTTGCAACTGCTGACGTCAGGTTTCCTGTGAGATTAGAGGCGTTACAACAATCACATGGTCAATTTACCAGTTATGAGCCAGAGTTGTTTGCGGGACTAGTATATAGAATGGTACGACCCAGAGTAGTGCTATTGATATTTGTTAATGGGAAATTAGTTATAACAGGTATGTAATCTTTTAAATTGTCAATTATACATTACAGGACGACAGAAAGACGAGAGTCTTCGTCGAGTGTTTTGCTTTTGTCGCATTATTTTCCTTTACTAGATGAATGTAGTTATACTGATCACATTACTGGGGTGTAAGTGGTGTCGATTTACATCATAAAACTTGAGACGCCAACCTCACCTGCACGCTGCTGAATAACGAACGAGGCAATGGCAAAAGCGTTGGATAGTGTGTCACTCGGTGGTCGCCATTGTTTTTGTACTGTACTTTGCTTACCTTCAGGCATGGTGTAGTCATTTTGCAATGCTACTATAAAAAAATATATATATCAATCGATAAATCTTCCACTGCTGAGTAAGAGCAGAATATAGGCTCAGTAAATAACATAGTGTATTAAGAGTTTTAAACAAGATAAACCTACAGCTTTTATTTTTTCCCGACCACATTAGATACAAAATCTCGCTGCAGGTGCGGCAATAAAGTGTGTGAGCAGAGTAAAATATAGCTTAGCTTTGTACTTAAGTTCTTATTGTAATGTGTATTATTCGTATCTATAATGCTATATTAATTATTTACTAACGCTACAAATTAAAATTTGTATTTGGAATAATCATCATAGTTATTTCAATTTATTACAAATTATTTGGTATGTGCAACCTTCTCACGTTTCCATCCTGTCAGGTTTTTAAATGTCGAATAGCTTTCCCAATTATTAAAATGGAATAAACGATAACTATAGTTATCATAGTATCAATTGATTTTTAGACATCAGCCATTTTAAAAGAGTTGTTTCTGGGTGACACTCGCCACTGGTGTGGGTGCTTGATGAATTGTTTTAGATTAGTTATTTTACTTGTGATAACTGTCATTATCGTCCAAGTATTATCCAGCTAAATTCTCGAGTGCGTGTTTCCGCTCTACTACAACTACCAAGTTGTTTAAAAAAAAGTATACGATGCGAACTTACTTTATATTTATAGGTTTTTTTTTTAATTATCTTCGTTGAGCTTTTACTACACTCAAAAAAGGATTGAACCGGTTTTTCGCTTTATTAAAAATTCTGTCTACTAGTGGATATTCACCAATAGTGTAAAACAATAGCGCTATTTGTTTAATCACATACCTATCAAAGTTACCGAGGTTGGTTACTGAACTTATTCGTTTACTTATTCTCTAGGTCAACAGGCGACACTAAATTTTCTATGCGTAAGTTAAATACATGTAATTACACTTACAATAATTTACATTTTTTTTCCAGGTGCCAAAACAAGAAATGAAGTTAGTGAATCCTTAGAAATAATCTATCCCATTTTAAGAAGTTTCAGAATAAGTTAATGGGTTTGTTTTGGTTTACTGGTCGGACTGCAACAAAAAATGTATTTACCTTGTAATAATATTAATATTGTTTATTTATAATATGTACATGTTTGTAAATAAATTAATAAATATACATACGTGTGGAGATTCGTTATATTATTCCAATAAATAATGAAGATTGAAAGTTTTTCATGCTTCTACCGAGTTAAATTTGACATTTCAATAATAATTTAATACTAGACCGAACGTAAGAATGTAGAGATATATCATATTGAACGCTAGAACTTCTTGTTTATTGTAATACTAGCCGACCCGTACCCACTTCGTTGGGCGGTAATACGTAAGCGTGGAATGGTTATTTTGCGCTAAAACGCAGCGGAAGCTCTGAAAAGGAAAAAAATACCCCGATTTTGCAACATTCTTCATTACTACTCCGCTACTATGAGTATTAGCGTGATGATATATAGCCTATAACCTTCCCTGATAAATGAGCTATATAACACTGAAAGAATTTTCCAAATCGGACCGGTAGTTCCTGAGATTACCCCTTACAACGTCACAAACTTTACCTCTTTATAATATTAGTATAGATTATAGATAATATAATTAGTTAATAGCTTCTGCCCGTGACTTCGTACGCGTGGAATCGTTATTTTGCGCTAAGACGCAGCGGAAGCTCTGAAAAGGAAAAAATACCACGATTTTGCAACATTCTTCATTGCTGCTCCGCTCCTATGTGTCTTAGCGTGATGATATGTAGCCTATAACCTTCCCTGATAAATGAATGAGCTATATAACACTGAAAGAATTTTCGAAATCAGACCAGTAGTTCCTGAGATTACCCCTTACAACGTCACAAACTCTACCTCTTTATAATATTAGTGTAGATAAAATCTATGAGTTCTCAAATAAATTTACCTATCACCATTGTCTAGGTCTGGCTTTTAAACCACATTTTATGATAAACTACTTCATACAAAGTGTTTTTTGAAGTGAAAACTTCTTTAGGCGCGTTGAGCACTTTTTTGGGTAAACAAAAAGCGTGAAACTTGCGTCATCGTCACCGCACGCTTCCCATTAGCTATATGTATATTTTTGAAGTTATACTTCTTTTAGCGCGTTAGGGAAAAATGATGAGACTAAATTTTTACGATGCCCGCGCACACCGTCACGAAAAACCTACACCCTGAAGTTAGCTATAGTCAACATTTTGTTTCTTTGTATTTGTTGTTTGTATTAAAACTTTCAATGTATTAAATACCTTTTTTCTATTGTTAGTGTCGTTTTTTCTACAAACGTAGAATAAGGCGAAAGATAAAATTTTTGAAAAGATTTTTCTTTTTTCGCCACAGAAGTATAACTTCTAACGCGTGTACATAAGTACACACACACATACTTTTATTATAGCACGTAGTAAAGCATTGTACCGGTGTTTTTGGCAGGATGTTGGAATATTGTCTAGTGGGTTTTATATTTTATTCATAAACTTGTGCTATTTGGCTTTTATATTATTTATTTATGTCGGTGAGAAATTGCCCACTTCGTGCACAGATGCCGGTCGCGGCTCGTGTTTTGTGTAATATTAAAATTGCCTACTCATGATTATTATTTTATTGATATATCCATACATATTATGAAAGGCCACGTTAACGAAAGGCTACTTGTTAGTATGATTTTTTAAGTGAAAAATTCTTAAGGCATTTCGCGTCATGGCATGCTAGTAAGCGTGACCGACCGCATTATGCTTGCGCGGCTGCGTCAGACTAATGAAGCGTAGTGTAGGGGTCTGTGTACATGTAATATTAATCTTTTGCAGCAATGTATACAATTATTCCTCCGAGTGCCCATAGATATAAAAACCACATTAATGACAATAATTTCAAAAAACAACTTCTAAAATTTAGATATATGTATTCACATAATAATAATAATTTTTTTTTAAAATACACAGTTATTTAAGTGTTGAGTTTTAACTTGGGCAGTATGGAGAAACCACGTGAAGTCTTAGGAGGATGATAGGGGAAACTTGTCTTAGAAACCATTGGGACGTTTACGTGAAATCAGTAGGTACTGGCTTAGTTAATATTGGGAAGAAGCGTAGATTGCCCTTTAGAAATGAGATAATTTCACAAAAACAAACATGCAGATCGCCTCGTTTTAATCTAATCAATCATTGCAACGTGGGAGAAGAAAATCGGGTCTGCAAAATTTAGTTATATCAAATATTGTTACAAAGTGGAACAAGATCACTCCGTCATAGTGGAGATGTCGATATAGATTACCGAGAAATGTTAAACGACACGATGTACCAAAATAATCAATTTTCTCAAACTATTTTTAAAAGTAATGCACTATGCATTATTAGGAAATACTGTATCGCAGGTATATGTAGACAGGACGCGGGACCCGTTCACTCGTTGGATAATTGCCTGTTTAGACAGACGCAAATGGTTACATTATGAACTGTTGATATTTTTTAAAATAACGGATTTTTATCGGAGTTGAAATATGGAAGAAAAAATATCGATATTTCAATATATCAACCACAAAAAAAATCTATTTTAATTCAGTTTAACAATAGCTTACACAGATTATAATCCAGTATATTTACTAAACAATTTACAATACAAATATATAAAATTGTTAGATTATAAGGGTAAGACCACCTAGAGATAGTAACACCAACGATCATAAATCATATTTAAGCTAAATCTAGCTCCATCGCTGTATCTTTATCAAATGTTTGAGATTAACATATATAGATAGAATGAGGTTTATACAATGAATTGATTGAATATCTCTGTACTGTATCTTAATTGATAATCAATATTTTTCCGTAAGACTTTTTAGAAATACTCGTTATTTTATATGTTTAACTATCTAACTACTATAAGTAAAGTAGGCACTAGGTATCAAAGATTATAATAATTTATTAAATCTCAGAAATATATTTATATAAATTTATATTTCGCTTTATGATAAGTAAATAAATAAATTTTCCCTAGGGAAAAGAAGAAAAATACATTATAGTGTAAATAAAGTAGAAGTAATAAAATTTTAATAATTTACTAGATAAAATGAAAAATAAAGTTATTTCAAAAATACGGTTGACGATATTTATACTTCAATATCGAACTATTGATTTATCGTCTAAAAATATTTTAGTAATAAATATCGATACTTTATCACCAGTCTAATTTCGTCTATTGTTATTCTGTGATATTGTTATTACCACAGAGTACCATCCTATTCAATTCGCGGCTTTTTACGTTTTCAATGGTTTATCGTTGCAGTGCGTCTGCGAACAAGTAAAAACTTGTTATTGAGTTCTTATTCACGTATCAAAATCACCTTATACTTAGTTCAATAGCAAGAAGCTCAAGGGAGAGTAGAAGATTGTACTTTAAATATAATTAGAGTGTGAAGATGGTGGGAAAAACGAATAAACTGTGGGTTCAAAAGAGAGGTTAGTTGTTTTGAGATATACCTACAATAATGAATTCATATTATTTGAAATGAATTGATCAGTTCATAAGTGTTAGTAACGATAATTAAAAATTACAATATCGTAGCGACAGATGAAGCCACGCTATACTACTTTACCTTGTGCAATCTAATATTACAACTTATGAGTGTTCTGAAACTAATTCTTTGTTCAGTTTTCGCAATATTTTTTTATGTAAATATTAATTAAAACTTTTCAGTTTTTCCAATAACGATCTTTACTTACATTACCTTTTTTGTTTGATTTAATTTAAAATCTGTTTATATTGAATTATTGCTTGGTTTGGACATGTTCATATGTTGTGTCTAAAATTGTCTTTAAAATCTAGCATCAAAATTTTGTCAGTTTCTCCCAGTATACATAATTATGTATTTGAAATAATGCATACATATCTGTACTTGGAATTTGGTAAATTTCTTCACTTAGGGTTTATTGTAATAAGTTACACAATATGAAGATTATAAATTCCAGAGAAGATAGATTCCATTATGTGGTTCTTCAACACAGTATGGCTGATTTTAGCCAATCTTTCTTTATGTGATTCCATCACTAAATAACTATCAATTTACTAATTAAACTCATGCCAATGAAAACGCATTTTAAAAAAGATCAGCCTTTAAGCCTAAAATATTCTACTCAATTATGTGGTGTGCCTTGTAACTGTATCTTCACTACATATTATTAAACAAAGTTCTCTGCCATGTCTGTCTGTTCGTGATAAACAAAAAAACACTTAACAGATTTTCGTGCCGTTTTCACCAGTAGATCAAGTGATTCACGAGGGAGGTTGATGTATATAATTTGTCTAGGTTTTTTTATATTATTATCATCACATATCACCAGGGAGGGAAAACGTCCGTCGGCCCTGCTAGTTAAGAGTAATATCAGTCTCATGAGCTACTTTTCCTCTTATTCCTAAAGACAATAGAGTTCACCACTGACATACAGTAAAGAAAACACCATTATCAGTTAACTAAAAGTAAAAAAAATTATGTAGAACAGAATAGTGGACAATTTTCACTTGATGTTTCTATATACATTGGTATATAATAAGGCTGCTTATCTTTTGTAACAGTCAAGGGAACAGATGATTCAAACATTTGTAACAGGTCATTGTCAGTGACTATTTTATTGACCTTTAAGAATTGTACAACACACAATTGTATTGAATTGTACAAAAAACACTTCCGAATTGCTTATGTGGTCCATTAAAAATTGTTTACAGGACACATTGCAGGTGTAGGGTTGAGCACCATTACTATATAAAATAATGAAATAAATAATCAATAAGGGTTAATATTAGTAACTGAGTTATTGAAATCCTTGTTTTATTTCAGATGGCCGAAGGGAGGAAGTGCATATAGATAAAATTACATCGAGAATAAAGAAACTTTGTTACGGAATAAATATGGACTTTGTTGATCCTGTAAGCAATATATGTATTTTAACTATCTGTATTAACATATTATAAACTAGCTTTTATCCATTATGCTGTTTGCAATGTTTGACATTAAGTATTTGCTTACTGCAATATAGGAAGCCATAATTATTTATTTCCTTAGTCATT
The DNA here is from genome assembly GCA_015888305.1 of Antheraea pernyi. Taxonomy (NCBI): domain Eukaryota; kingdom Metazoa; phylum Arthropoda; class Insecta; order Lepidoptera; family Saturniidae; genus Antheraea; species Antheraea pernyi. Next base: position 539,509 of record MU158707.1, read on the forward strand.
TCTCGAATATTATTGTATTGTAATTGAGTATGCCGGAATAAATCTTAGTTCACTAAACCACTTTCATAGTATGAAAGTAGTACACAACAGGTATGAAAGAAAATCATTACAATATATCAAGGCCAATAGTCCAATTATATCATACTACATTGTATACTATCTAGTGCATAGGTCCCCAAAGTGGTCCACATGGACCCCTGGGGGTCCATATCGAACTTCAAGTGGTCCACGGTAGCAAAAACAAAGTCTGGGGGTGCACAAGCTGCAAATGGGGGGTCGACAATAATGAATGAATAAGCAAGTCGAGTCGAAAATTTTAACTTCCTATAAATAAGAATGACAATGCATTTGTACTTACATAATACTTTTTTACAATAAACATATAGGTAATAATTCTAAAAGGTAAATATTTTTAGAATTTGATAAAGATATGGAGCTATTTCAGAGAATTTCATAAGTACATTCATTGATCATGGGAAAATTCGGGATTGATTATGACCTTGTAAAATTACTTTTATAGGTGCTTTTGTTGAAATTAAATCTGAATGAAAGCATTGAATTATTATAAATTCCATAGTAGATATTATTCTATTTACAATAGCGGAGTAGACATTAAATTTAATTTGACAAACTATTCACTTAGTGGCCGGAACACTTGAACTTGTAACAACCTGTAAATTTGATGTACGTAGACATTGATATATATTGCTTTCTGACTCGCCCTAGTAATGCGTGTTAAGACTTGCATCAATTGAACTTGTGCAGACTTGTTCAAGTCGCGAATATTAAAAAAAATACAGGCAAAATCTGTAATAACGACATCGAAGGGACTGCTCATATTGAGTCGTAAAAATCGATATTCGTAACAACCGGTGATCTTTAGTACAAACAAATCTATAGGGAATTATTGGAAAAATATATTAAATAAATGTACATTTTGTTTATTACACATAACTACAATGCATATTATTATTCCACTCTCTAGCTTGGATATAATACGCGCTTTTCACTCGCATTGAGATCATTTATTTGTAAGAAAAAATTTCATTTGATTTGAATTCCTCAATAAATATAGAAAATTTAATGTTTTTTAAAATTTTTCACTTAGTAAAACATACAAAAGTCAAGTTAAGAACAATTTCACCTACCTAAAACAGATTTGAATTTGATGAATCTGTAAAAATGTTATATTGAAAATATAAGTATTCCACCTAGTGCAGTAGAAATTGGAAAGGGGTCAACGAGACGAAAAAGTTTGAGGACCATTGATCTAATGGGTTCAATGTTATATATACAATTTCTTTTTTTAATGTATCAGTATGATTACTATCTTGAAGTGATCCATTATAGTGATTGGAGAACTTCATGTTGAATTCATACCATTTACACAATGTAATCTAGTTTTTTTTTTTTATAAAATATAAGTAGTTTCTTGCAGTGTAAATGTTACTTCAAGTAAAGCATACATAATAATAGATAGATAGCATACATAGATAAATGTCATATAATCTCGTTCAAAATACAATATTAACATGAATTAATACAGTCAAAGACTTGGGTGTTATATTCAACTCTCAAGTTAATATTTGATAAGCACGTTGATAGTATTGTAAAAAAAAGACTCAAAAGCATTAGGTTTTGTGCTCAGATTATCAAATGAGTTCAAATACGTTAAAACCCTTAAAATAATTTATTGCTCTTTTGTATGATCTCAGCTCGAATATGCTCGCATTGAACAAATTCAAAAAAGATTTCTTCGCCACCTACAGTTTAAATCTAAAACATATTTATCAAATTACACATTGCGCTGTATAAATTTCATATAATTCAATTATATGAGTGCAGAAAAATAGCTGATATAGTATATCTTTGTATTCTCACTGGTAAAATTGATTGTTCGGAATTACTGAGTAAGATTAACTTGCGTGTACCTTCTGTGCCTAGCAGAAACCATAGTATATTCTATAACCCGGTTGTTAAGGCGACCTACAGGCAAAATTCGTACATAATTACGAGTTGGTAAGTGTTAACAAATTAGTTAGTAATCTGAACGTAGATCTGTTTAACACAAGTGTTCATAAACATAAATGCGCTCTTAATTCCAGCTTTTTTTATTCTTAATTTCTTTATTTGGATCATACTTTCTTAAGGAAAATGAAAATTTTCTTATAGACGCGGAAACTTGTAAATGGCCATCGTTTATGTTTTAACATGTGATGTATTTTCTTTTGTCTAGCTGTAAGTTTCCCGAAGAATTTAAAATAATTTTAATGTCCGAAAAGATACAGTCATACAAATAATTTACACAAACTTTCTCAATGCATTGTATGAAACATCAATACACATAATTTTATTAAAACTTAATAAATGTCCGTATGAGGAATTTTAATTTTTTTATGTCTTGATTCTATAATTATTGTCAAACTAGGTGTGCATAACACTAAAAGTAATAAATGGTATCTACTCTGGAGTTACAACAGTGGAGCTGGATAATTTGGCTGCTGAAACTGCGGCTACAATGACTACTGATCACCCTGATTATGCTATACTGGCAGCTAGATTAGCAATATCTAATTTGCATAAAGAAACAAAAAAACACTTTTCCGGTGAGTGGTTAGGTTTTAATATTTTTTCCAGTGCTTTTGTTTTACACTAGCTTCTTCCCGTGACTTCCTCTGTGTGGAACAGTTACTTTGGGCTAATGCTAACACACAGCGGAAGCTCACAAAAGCCCATGGGTCTTAGCGTGATATATAGCCTTCTTTGATAAATGAATAACACTGACAGAATTTTTCAAATCAGACCAGTAATTCCTGAAATTAGCGTGTTCAAGTAAACAAACAAACTCTTCAGCTTTATTGTATTAGTATAGATATAGTTTAATAAATAGTGTCTACATGATCCAGATTTGATCAATGAGATGCAGGCCAGAAACACATCTCATTATCTGGAGCGTTGCTATTAAATTTATTTATAAGGGCCAACCAATAAGTATGTACCTTCATTTAACATATCAAGTCTTTCTATACTAATCACTGACAGATTTATTTATATACCTTACAAGTATATTTAGCTTTTGAAATGACAATGTGGTCCAAGATAGTAAACATTTTGGGGTGTAAGGGGTGTCGAATAACATTTAAGACTTGAGACATCTAAGCCAACCTCACCTGCACGTGGTGCACCCTGCTGAATAACGAACGAGGCAATGGCGAAAGTGGGGTGGTAGGGTTTTACAGCCTGACTGGGTTTGTGACCCATGTTTATGGTGAATTGGTCGCGTTTCGGGATCAGCCTGTGCATATCCAGCTTTTCGCAGGCCGGCATGATAGCGGCGACCGGCGATGGATAGTGTGTCACTCTGCGGTCGAAATTGTTTTTGGATTGTACTGTGCTTACTATCAGGCACAGTGGAGTCATTTTGCCGTGCTACAATAAAAAAAAACTTAGATGGGGACTGGCTCTGAAGTGTAGCTTTCGGAAAGTACCTATAGGTACCTAGTGACTGATTTTCAACATGAGGGTAGTAGAGTAGCGAGTGGCCGATTTATAAAAAGATCTACCACCATGGTGTTGTTTTATCATGATATTTTTCTTCACAATGAGCTCTGGCTCATTCACAACACAATGCTAGGCTATCATCCTTTCAAATTAGTAATAGGCACACAAGCACATACCTCAGAGACTTGTTAAGAAGGATATTAGTAAATATAACCTAGGCATAGTTGTGTGAATCATGCGGCCGTGTACCTCTCGTTATGAGGTGGCTTACACTTTTAAAACATTAAATAGTATGGACATTGATGAAAGCTCTTTAAAAAAAGCTACCCGATGTACTAATTCCACGCAGACGAAGTTGTATGCAAAAGTATGGTTAATCTATAATTCTTAAAGCAGACAGATACAGTATTTTTTACACTCTATATATTAATTCCACAATTTATAAATTTACCTAAGTTTTAAGGATTATCAAAAGTGTGTTTATTTTTTTTAATAATTTGTTTCATTTGTGCTTAAACTATGACTTATGTTTATTTTATTTTTAGATGTCATATCCGATTTATATAATATCATAAATCCACACACAAAGAAAAATTCTCCAATGATATCCGATTTTCATTACAACATTATCATGAAAAACAAAGAAAGACTGGACTCCGCAATCGTCTATGATAGAGATTTCAAGTACAATTATTTTGGATTCAAAACATTAGAACGATCTTATTTACTGAAAATTAATAATAAGGTAAGAGTTTGTTATTCATTTTTATTTAAAACTAGCTGTACCCGCAACTCTACACGCGTTTTTTAAATTGTATTAAAGAAATATAAAATTGTGATACCATGTACAATTATAGAAATGCTCTCTAAAAACAATTGTAAGTACGACACGCACGCCACTTGCAGTATCATGTAACGTATACATTAGATATATAAATACTAACAGTGTGTCAATAAGGAAACGTTGTATTAGGATATTTATTCTTGGATGGACTCCCTTGTACTGGAGTACAACAGCTAGTTTAAATTATAGTAGACTAAATTACTTGTTATGATGTCTGCTATCTATCGGTGAAAGTCCCGTGAAAATCGGTCTAACCGTTTTGGAGATAGCATTACGGACGAAGCCACGGTTAATAGCTACTCTAAATTAAAATAGACTGAATTACTTTTTATAATGTCCGCTATCTGTCGTTCAAAGTCTCGTGAAAATCGGTCCAACTGTTTTGGAGATAGTACTGCGGGCGAAGCGACGGTTAACAGATAGTCTAAATAAAAATAGACTAAATCTGCCATCTGCCAGTGAAATTCATGTCAAACTCTGTTCAGCCGTTTCGGAGATTACTCAAAACAATCAGACACACCGACAAAAATTTTAAAAATTGTTTTTTTTTTTTATCAGTAACGTGTATACTTTCATACCCAATCAGTAAAAAAATATATTTTGATATAATACATATAGATATTTCGTTTTTATTATATGTATAGATATAGATGACTTCCAGGTCTCTAATATTGTCTTTTGATAGCAATTAGTAATTCGGAAATGTTTTAATAATAATAATTAAAAGTCATGTACTGTTTTATTAATGCAATGGTATTAATTACTGATTAAATGTAAAAAACAATAATTAATAAAATTATAGGTAGATAAAATGATTAGACGAAATTAGGGAAAAAAATTCTTGTATTGTGAAATTTGTTTCAATAATTTGTTATATGTGCAAGCACTCGCAATTTCGTAGGAGTTAATACAATATAAAACATAACTATATTATTGCTCATTTATTAGTTTCAATTCATAGTTTCGAAGAGCTGTATGTCGATCATATAACATTAAAGCTCGTGTCTGAGGGTCCTCTAACTACATAATACCGCTAAGCATGGTGATCATTCCAGAATTGTTCACATAGGATGAGGTCTAGTTAAATTGTCGTTATTGACTTTTACTACACCTATATATTTATAATTTTATTAGTCACTTATTAAATACTTGAAATTCCATGCGGACGTAGTCGCGGCTACAGCTAGAGTAATAATGTATTTAAAAATGTTTTATTTATTCACAGGTAGCAGAGCGACCGCAACATATGCTTATGCGCGTATCAATTGGTATACATGGTGAGGATATAGATGCGGCAATTAATACTTATAATTTATTATCAGAGAAATATTTCACCCATGCTAGTCCCACTTTGTTCTCGGCCGCAACACCAAGACCTCAATTATCATCATGTTTTTTGATTGCCATGAAAGATGACAGTATCGAAGGAATTTATGATACATTAAAGCAATGTGCTTTAATATCGAAATCAGCAGGTGGTATTGGGGTACATGTTCACTGCATTAGGGCCAAAGGAACTTATATTGCCGGAACAAATGGTGTCTCCAATGGTCTTGTTCCTATGTTAAGAGTATACAATAATACAGCAAGATATGTGGATCAAGGAGGTAATAAAAGACCGGGAGCATTTGCAATTTATCTAGAACCTTGGCATGCAGATATATTTGAGTTCTTAGATCTAAAAAAGAATACTGGGAAAGAAGAAGTACGTGCTAGAGAACTTTTTTACGCTTTATGGATACCTGATCTTTTTATGAAGCGTGTCGAAAGTAATGGTAATTGGAGTCTCATGTGCCCTCATGATTGTCCAGGCCTAGCCGATTGTTGGGGTGATGAGTTTGAGGCCCTGTATGAGAAATATGAACAAGAGGAAAGATATGTCAAACAAGTCAAAGCTCAAGGTTTATGGAAAGCAATCATAGAAGCACAAGTAGAAACAGGCACTCCATACATGCTATACAAAGACTCTTGTAACAGAAAAAGTAACCAAAAGAATCTTGGTACCATAAAATGTAGTAATCTTTGCACTGAAATAGTTGAATATACATCACCAGATGAGATTGCTGTGTGTAATTTAGCTTCAATAGCTCTCAATATGTTTGTCAATGAAGATAAAACATATAATTTTAATAAATTAAAAGAGGTAACGAAGATTATAACACAAAATTTAAATAAAATTATAGATGTAAACTATTACCCTGTTCCAGAAGCTAAAAAGTCTAACATGAGACACCGACCCATTGGAATAGGTGTACAAGGATTAGCAGATGCTTTTGTTTTAATGAGACTACCCTACGAAAGTGAAACGGCTATGAAGCTTAATCAACAGATATTTGAAACAATCTACTATGGAGCATTGGAAGCTAGTTGTGACTTAGCTGAGAAGTATGGTGTTTATGAGACTTACGAAGGTAGCCCGGCCAGTCAAGGTATACTACAGTACGATATGTGGAATAAAACACCCACAGATCTATGGGACTGGGCAGTACTTAAAGAAAAAATAGCAAAGCATGGACTTCGAAATTCTCTTTTACTAGCTCCAATGCCTACTGCGTCCACTGCTCAAATCCTAGGAAACAACGAATCATTTGAACCGTTCACATCAAATATTTACCAAAGACGTGTTTTGTCTGGGGAGTTTCAAGTTGTCAATCATCACTTGCTAAGGGACCTAACAGAAGCAGAATTGTGGGATGAAGACATGAAGAATCTCATCATCCATAACAATGGATCTATTCAAAATATTGAATCTATCCCAAAAGAAATTAGGGACTTATACAAGACTGTTTGGGAGATCTCAGTGAAAACAACAATTCAAATGGCTGCAGATAGAGGGGCATTCATTGATCAAAGTCAGTCATTTAATATTCACGTAGCTGAACCAAATTATGGGAAATTAACATCTATACAGTTTTATGCATGGAAACTGGGTCTTAAAACTGGAATGTATTATTTGAGAACTAAACCAGCAGCAAATGCTATCCAATTTACAGTGGATAAGTCTAAGGTTAAAGGTAAAGTATATAACGGTGGTTCTGCAGTTGATGAAGCCAATATGGCAGCAATAAGTTGTTCTTTACAGAATAAAGATGAATGTCTAAGCTGCGGTTCTTAAGTGTTTTTTCAATTTGTTCTATCATGTATTATAAGCTCTTTTCTGATTAATGTATCCAATATATAAGTGAAATTGAATAAAAATATTTTTATGGAAATGTAATCTTTTATAATGCTTAAATATAATTCCTTATTTCCCAACATTGGATTGACAAAAATATGACTCAAATTCCGTAAAGGCAGAAGGATTCTGAGAGCAATACAGATATTTGGATGAAATCTTAAATCTATAAACTTTCAAATGTCTTGGACAAATTACTATTTTTAATCATTTAAAAGACAACTCATCTGAAAGTTTATATCAGATCTTCGTTAGTATAGTCTCAAAGTTCTTACAGTTACAAATGATTCATATTTTACTACTCTTAAAATGTATATATCTACTTTAAAAGAACGGGAGTACAGTATTGCAGTAGTATAGTAAATATACTATTTAATGAGCCTGCATGCATACATGCATAATCTAAAGCAGTGTATTGAAATGTAAAGTTGAGACAAGTAATTGATAAATTATAATTGGATTACAGTAATATCGCAACATTTTTGTTGACTGACACATTATTGTTCAAGCTGTTTATGATCTTAACCGCGTTTCGCGTTGATAAACCTAGCATTTTACATAAACGTTCAGTAATTAAATTATAACAATCATTTACAGTTTTCTAAACTACTTTCTTTCTGCAAGTAAAACAGTAAATCTACTGCAAGGAGTACTATCCTTAAAAAGGAAATGATCTACTGTGATATAGTCGATTAAATATGCGATATTCAATATATTGAAAAATATACGTCGACATTAAATTTTCTGATACATTGCATCTTTCACAATTCTCTTGAACATCGATATATGATAAAAACTTCTACTCTAGGATTTCATTATCGTATAATAGATAGGGATGATCGATATTCATCGATGTTTGGTTGGAAAACATCGATGTTTTGAGAATAAAATATCGAAATGTCAATATATTCGTTAGGGTCATCTAGTGTTGGATGTACTAGCTAGAAACTAGACAACTATCAAGTTTAACTATTTTACATTAGATGATACTGATTAACGTAATCTTAGTAAGCCGTAGGTACGGATAGTAAATTCTTTGCATTTCCTTAGGAAAAAAAGAAAAGGGATATCTTTAGAAAGGCTTTTTTCCAAAGCTGGCTAACTCCTGTGCCAGCAACGGAACAGACTAAATGGAAAACGCCTTACAAAAGTAGTTATTTTACAGAGTGTGCCCAAAAAATACTGGGAATGTCAAACTTTTTCCTGTATTTTATCTTCAATAACAATAAATACATGTAATGAATAGAACAGACAGTTTTATTTGCTAGAAAAAACATCGATATTTTTAGAAACGACATAAATAGAATAGACAGTTTGCTAGTAAAAACATCAATATTTTTATTCATTGATGTTTTGCTGTCGATATATATTGTATAACGATGTCAACATCGATGTTTTTATAATATCGACCATCCCTAATAATAAGAGAGTTGCTACCATTAATTACATGATTTGCAAATTGCGGGAAATTCCCAAACTGCGAGGAACGTTAACACGATTGGGGATTTTGTTAGGACTGGGAAAATGCGGGTATTCTAAAGTTTTAACATTTATCCTACGTCTATTAGTGTATAAATTGTATTGAATCTAATAACAAACGATAGGCATCATTTTTTTATATCGCTTATTTCTAATAATACTAGGGGAAACCCTGTTTTGAAAATTGAAAATAAAACATTAATACATACCGGTATGTACAATAAGGGTATAGAAATTTATTTTAAATGTATTAGTCTTTATGAATTAAATAGAAATATTGATTTTGGTTTATTATATTTTTTTGATTTTGTGGTATCATTTTATTAAATTAATTATCAATGTATCTACATTACAAAAGTATAATTGCATAAACTTTAAACACGCTAGCGGCGCGCACCCTTCGATTAACAATAACTAGATAAGGAGGCATGTACAAAATCGATGCTAAATCCTGTCCGCGTAAATATATACTTATGTATAGCTATTTGTTTACTAAGAAAGGAAGCAAAAAGTTTTAAAACAGTTTTAAGTTCAACCTAATTACAACTGTAGCTACCGAGTATGTCATCCTTTTTGGCAGGCTGGCTGAAACTTTTGTAAATATTGTAAATAGAATGTCGTTCAAACAATTGAACAAATAAATGAAATGTCACGTGTCTCTATAAATACCATATATGGTCATATTAATAAACAGTCTATTTGACGCACTCCGAGTATTATTATTACGCTCTCTGTGTCAGTCTAGAATCTCATAGTAGTGAGCCCAAAGCTCCTACACAACCATCACACCCAATAATAAAGTCCTGAATATTCTAAATATTATCTAATACTTACGATAAAGCGAGCAAAGCAATAAATGACTCCCGTCACTTACAAATGAAAAGACAACATAAACAAATTTGTGTGAATTCATCCTTAATTTGCAACTAATAAAGTACTTTTTCCCGTTATTCAGCGTGGTTGGCGAGACTTGACCAAACATTTGTACCACATTTTAAAATCGGTAATTTTGTTCAAAATGTAATATTATTTGTCAGTTTAAACCTTAAAATATAACTTATTCAATGGTATTTAGGGAAAGTAAGATACTCCGGTCGTTAAATTGCTTTTTCGGGTACTATTTTTGCATCTTTTGAATACATTGCGGCAACGTGAAACGTGCTTACATTGGCTGTGTTTCAAACAAACTAAACAAAATAAAAGCTCACGTTCAAGTGAGGTGTTATTTACCTAGACGTATTTTTCGCGCCGACCCGATATCTAGTTATTATTGATCGAAGCGCGCACCCAATGCGTACCTACTGATATTTGCTTGGCCCATCTAAACATATTTTATTTTTATGAACGATATTACTTTTCTATATTTATAAATAATATTAGTTTTCTATTTTAAACCATTTTTCATATAATAATTATACGGAGAATTTATGAGATTGTTCTCTTCAGATTTGGGGAATATAACCTGCATTTTTGGTGGATTTGGACAAGTAATAGTGGCAAGACTACTGATTACTCATGTTTATGTAGTAACATTTAGTAATAAGCGTAACGTATTGTTGGTGTAATATATTTAAAATTTACACTAAAAATGTCGAGTACATCACAAAAACACAGAAACTTCGTTGCTGAACCCATGGGTGATAAACCTGTAACAGATTTGGCTGGTGTTGGTGAAGTTTTAGGAAAGAGATTGGAAATGGCCGGGTTTGATAAGGTAATAATTACAAAACAATCCATGTTCTAGGATTTTGGCGGGCGTTATATACGCGTATGATTGAATCGTGGTTTATCATAATTTACAATTATGGTTTTCAAATAACTATGTTTATGTTATCTCGATTTTATTCTAGAAATCCATCAGGTTAGTATCATGAACTTATAACCTTTTGGTGTTTGCGATTACGACTGTTATTAGTTCGAATTTTCATGCAACATTTTTCTCCACTTCCATATGAAGATATATTTATGCGAATGTATATTTAAATGGTGACCGTAGTATGTTCTGACAATAATCAAAGTAAAAAAAAATATACATTAGAAAAAGGAAACAAAGTTTTAACATTGATAAAAGAGACAAATAATGTTGAAACTTCTTTTTCTAACTAGGAATAGGCTGATAAAAATGATAATTCACACTTTTTAAAAATAAACTGGTTTGTCATATGCAAACTAAAAAGAATAAATTGTTTTTGGCGGGATCTTGGAATATCATGTCGTGGACTTTATATTTTATTCGTAGTCTTTCGTTATTTGGTTCTATATTATGTGATATTGGTGGTATTTTATGTAATATAGTTTGGTTATTGTGTACAAGTGATGTGGATTGGAAATAATACCACGGAGAATGGATTCTGACTTGCCACAAAAACTCCCTGGAAAGTTCTAACAAGACAGCCACCATTCTGTTAGTTCATTGAAATGATCGCAAGAAACTTGCAATACCATTACGTACTTGCCAATGCCAGTAATAATCTACTAGAAGATTGCTTGCCAAAACTAAAATTAAAAAAAAAAACAGAGTTGTCAGAGAAAAGGTAAAAATTGTAACTAAGTCATGGCCTCTCAGATTATATACGGATTACCTAAGAATATTGTTATTATACTAAATAACAACTATTTTATTGATATTTATGTTGAAGTTATATAAATCTATAAATTTGTTTTCTCAAATTATTATTTTTGTTTCAGGCTTATGTAGTTTTGGGCCAGTTTCTGGTACTAAAAAAAGAAAAAGAATTATTTCAAGAGTGGATGAAGGACACTTGCAGCGCTAATTCTAAACAATCGGCAGATTGTTATCAGTGTTTGAATGAATGGTGTGATGAATTTCTGTATTAGATGTATCAAAAGTTTTCAGAGTTTTTTTAAAATAAAACAGGCATTTCAATTTTTAATAGCCGTATCAATCAAAATATTTGTAAATGTGTTTAAGTATATGAATGAATAGATTTACTTATCCAGTTCAAGTTGAGAGACAGAATACCTTAATTCTGTTAATAATTTATGGGAATAAATCTAGTACATAAGCATTTTATCTATTTAATACTGAGAGGCAATGGCAGCATATAGCTCTGGTATAACTAATATCAACAGAACCAGTTTAATTGTAGTATGTCATACATAGTATTGCCATACTATTGATGAAAGCTCAAATACATTGTCTCGTCTACTAGTTTGACACAATTATGGTAGTATAATTTCAACTTGTACAGAACAACCCATTCCCAACAGATTTTGTAAGAACAGACTTGTTGATTAGACGAGCAAGAGCAATACTTGATTAACAGGGTACATTAGATAAATTTTTCAAATTAAATGTGGATCTACTCTCTTAGACTCATTTGGAATATGTATTTTGACAATATCATGTGGATATCTATGTTGCTTTTCAAAGAAAGTGAGCACATCTATTTTTTACAATATATAATTTAATATATATTCAAAACAAAAAAAAAAAATTTACTAGTATTTTTTTGTTTATCCATGACCTTTCGTTTGTAAGTTACACTTAATATAAAAATAAGTTTGACATACTCACTAAAGGTGCAGACTACTACTACAGGCTTTTCTCTGATTTGTTTTTTAAATTAAATGTGCCCTGTTCCTTATGGCAGCAGTATAATAATTTGCACTGTACACATCACTGTATGTTATGAACTCTGAAAATTGTTTGTGGTGTAATTTCATGTTGATTAAGCAATTAAAAATGTAAATAAACAAAAATATTATTTTAGGTAAATTGCCTATATTAAATATTTTATTACTGAATCTTTACATTATTACATTCTGTTGAACAAAGCCAACATATACATATTAAAATATCAGGTATAAAAATATTGTCAATTGTCATTACAGTCCAAGTAAAGTTTAGCTTTAAGGAAAGTGACCATATTATCAAGATTAAGCGAATAGGAACAAGACGAAATGTTTCTCTAGGTATCTATGTAAAGTTAAAAAATAATATTACCTGAACATTTTTTAATATATGCATCTAATGTTCGTTTTACAGATATGTAACAATTATATACCAAATGATCTTTCATGTTTGGTTATTGTGAAAACAGAATAAAAATATATTTTAAGACAATATTTGTTTCATTGTATGAATATAAAAACTAGTTAACAATTGGTTCATTTACCTTTTTTTTTATTTATGTGGGGAAATCGTTTATGGATACGCCACCCTCTCGGAGGAGAGAGTGGGTTATGTCCGACTCGCACGGGCTAAAACCCCACGTACCGTCCGCCGCATGATAGGGGCGGCCAGGGATCGAACCTGCTGTCTTCCTGAGAAACCGCCCCTGCGGCAGCCTGGCGAGGGAACATAATAGAGATTTTCGCAATATAACTTGTAGTTAAACTTGACAATGGCAGTAATAAAATGGAAGATTGGTTGGCAAAAATAAATATACGCCTTCGTTTTTTGGCAATCGGTTTTTAACATTATTTATGTTTCTTTATGACAAAATAATGTGTTTATTTCGTGAATGGAACTTTATTTGATAAGTTTGAGTGATAATGCCGGATCGCAGCGTTGCTCAGGTTTTTCAAGCTGTAATTTTAATTGACAATGGTTACAATGAAATGGCTCAAACATTATTGTGTTCAAGTCTGATTTTATTCAATGTTAAACAATACCTGGAGAGTATACAAGACGTAAAGGATAAGTTCACAAAAGAGGGACGACAAATTTATTGTAAGTAATGTACTCGAAAACCGCACTTCGACTTCTTCCGAGATACAAAACATGCTGCAAAAACCTCAACAAGTGACAGTTAAAAGCAAAAATTGAAAGGGACGTCGGTACTTGCTCACCAGATGCCCTTTGCTCATTGCAGGCCACCTTTTCTTGTTCGCATCAAAATTATGATGGTGACGCTCGAGACAAGGTATTCTTTACTGATGAGCTCAAATTCTGTCCTAAGTCAGATGACAGAAGGGTCAAAGTAGGGAGATGACCCAGAGAAAGAAATGCCGAGTATAACATTGTTGGAAGTGAGCCTTGTGGAGGGTGGTGGTATGGTATGAAGCGAAATTTGCATAGGAGCACGTACGGACCTACGTATGTATGACATACCATCGTAGAAAACGGTTCCTGTCTGCGGCAAGATACGTAACAGACGTTTTAGAGCATATTGTTGTGCGTTTTACTTCATCCATGGAGAATAATTTTCTTTTAATGCACGACAATACTCGTCTTCACACTGAAGGGTTTTATTTGAGTACGTTACTGAAGTCTGAATCCAAGTTTTGGTTTAGCCAGCACGCTCGCCAAACCGAAATCCAGCAGTACACGTTTGGATAAACTAAGAAATCAAATTAAGCAAATAAATTCAGAATCAGCTAACCTAAGGGGCTTCAAAGTTGCATATTGGTTGAAAAATGCAATTTAATGCCACAAAGTTTCATTAACAATTTATAAATTTACATTTAATAAAAAGAATACCCAGACGGATGCAGGCAGTTTTGAAAGTGAGAGGAAGTAATACTAAATACTGATTGTATCATCCACTACAAAAAAAAAAAAACAATCTATAGAACTTATATTTAATTTTCATTATGTTAGGTCAATATCCATCACAATTCAAATATGTACTTAGCTTACTGCTTCGATCAACAATAACAACGCTTACTGCCTCAAATTTGTTGAAGTGAAAACTTTTTTAGGCGCGTTGATCGGTATTTTTGGCAGGTGATATATTTATAATTTCACGTCATGACATGCTACGTCAGCAAGACTGGCTTGCGTCAGACCACCGACGCGCAGTGTAAGGGCCTGTGTACATGTAATATTGATATTTTGCAGCTCACCATACGTTTTATTGATTAATAGACTTTTTAAAAATGTATATAATCCGAGTGCCAATAGACATGAAAACCACACTAATGTTAATAATTTCAATAAACAAAGTTTGCAGTTTTAATATTTTCATTCAAACTATAATTAAAATGAAAATTCAAAAGAGAACATATTTATTTTATTGTTTTGAGTTTTCAATTTGGCGGCAAACATTATGACCACAGAGTACGTTATATAAAGTTATGACTACCTCGACTATTTATTTTTTTTGTGCTCATTTTATTTTCATTTTGTGGTTAATTTAGTTTTAAAAGCTTATATCATCAAATAAATCTGTTTTCATATTAATTGACGCCCTTATATTGGATTCCTCCAGACATGTCCAAGAGAATATGGATTATAGGTAGGCTAAAGTTGGTGTGCCGGATTCCTTTGAACACTAAATGTTTTAAAAAACCATGATGTAAAGAAGATTGTTATGTAAAGATAACCCAAACTGAGCTATCCACAAGTAAGCACAACACACGTAAACTAAATACAAAAAAAGTATGATACCGCCTCCCCGAGAAGTGGTTTAAATATAATATCGCGCAAATTAAATTACTTGCTTTTGATTTTATTATTGCATGACTCGTCACTGAGTATTCGTAATACGTATTACACAATGTTTAATCATAAAGTATAAGATAAACATGTGCTGTATGCTATTTAATGATCCTTTTATATATAGTTCCATCTACGGCAGGATCTGAAGTATACATGGTAGTAGAAGTATATAGCAGAAGCATAAATCATAAAACTATTAAAGAGAAAAAACACCGAACCTAAACTTGACTACCTACCTAACGTAACGTATGTCCTGCCTAGAAATGATCTAGAGCTCAAACAATGGAATACGTGAAGGAGACCCTGGAACGGGTCGTTTTTTGTGACAATGAAAATCCAAACGGATAATCCCACTCCCGAAGTAGATCTGCTCAGTAGACCCGCAGTCCGTATTTCGCCTCATTGTGCTACTGAACAAGGTCGACTAGCATTTTAACCGCGTCCAAAAAGTTACGTTTTTGGTTGATTTTTTGATTGGTTGATATTTTAACTTAGAACTTCGTAATTTATAAACCGGTTAGAGCCTGTCCAGATGAGGTGTTTTACACGCGAGTCGACTCGAGATACTAGAGCCACATATATCCCGTCCAGATGGTGTGTCGCGTTTCCTAACTCGCACGTAAAACGCGTGCAACGAGCGAGAGTCTCGACTCGTCGTACGCTTCCTATATTACTTATTATACTCTTTGATGCGATGTTTCCTAGGGTAGAAACGCGCGTAAAACGCGTCATCTGGACAGGCTCTTAAATAAATTAATTCTTTATTTGGAAGTTTTTTTATAGACCTGCATATGAGATCCGTGTATTCGGCAAATATATCAATTATTTGATTATCAAATAATATAAGTCAGCAGTCGTGGTGGTCCTTTGACAGGTGGATTTTCCGTGGAATCTGATGTCCGCAGTTTCGAACTCCGACATGTACTAACAAGTTTTTCGGATTTCGTGTCTGGTTACAGGCTGGTAATGATGACAAATTGGGCTTAGTTTGTTTGTTAACCAAGTCAAGTACAATGTGGCAAATTGCCGAAATGGAATGATAATTTCTTATTACCGAGGAAAAATACATTAAGTATATATATACATTTTATTGAAATGATAAATTATAATATTATAATTGTGTCCAATAAAACCAAGATGATTGTTTTCAAGCCATAACAACAACAAAGAATATAAAAAAGAATATCAATACACCAAAAATTTTAAACATTAGTGCTCTGTTACCAGTTATATTCTGGAAATATTTCATTATTTCTCTATGACCTGCCTCTACATTTATTTCTGCATCTTGAATGTTAGCATCAATTCTACCTATAGCTTCATCCTGTTCTTTAACCATATGAGCAAGCTGTTGAAAGATACCTCCCAACTCAACAATAGTACTCTCAATATTGTGCATAGTTTCAGCCCTTTGTTGTAAATATGAATCTGTGTCATCTCGCAATGCCAATTGTTGAGTCTGTAAACTTGATGATTCACCCAACTCAATGCTAACATCATCTTGTTGTAATAATGATGGAACTTCTTTGACGATTGGTGCAACTCTTGAAAACTGCTCTCGCCTGCTATTTTGGTGCTTTAAATTTTCGGATCGCACTTCAAGTACCTGTAATTAAAACAAATAGTGTGATATAGGTTGTAACCAAATGTACTGACAAATTCAAATAGAGGTTAAAATCCTTTCTAGTTAAAGTAGGTTTTTGTATTTTGGATATCTCCAACGTATTTAATTCTCTGCCTTGGGAATGTGTCAGACAGGCCTTAAGATACTTTGCGGTTCCGGTCTACCTCTGTAGGATAATTGGATCATATCTGGATTCTAAGTATTTTACACGGGTGGGCCCGGGTGGCAATAGATCCCAGAGGGAAATGTTGTGCGGTGTTCCACAGGGGTCGGTCGTTGGGCCGCTCATGTGGAACATCGGTTACGACTGGTTGCTGCGTGCAATATTCTTACCGGGAGTATCTACAATTTGTTACGCAGACGATAATCTGGTGACGGCTCGAGGAAAAAACCCTGAGAGACGCCATGAACTTAGTCACGCTGAGTGTGGCACAAGTCATCGAAATAATAAGGTGTATAGGGTTGACAGTGACTCTGCATAAAACGCAAGCCATCTGTTTTTATGGTGCAGGTAGAGGCCCTCCTCGCGGCACTCACCTATCCATAGGAGGAGTTCACATTGCGGTAGCTCCTGCAATGAAATATGTGAGGCTAACTCTGAATACTCGATGGTCCTTTCAGGAGCATTTCCACCAACTGGCCCTAAAAGCAATACGGACTGCTTCCGCACTACGCTAGTGTCGCTACACTTCTACCGAATGTCGAAGGAGCCGGTCCGAACTGCCGTAATCTGTACATAAACGTGGTCAGATCCATGGTTCTGTATGGTGCACCTGTGTGGTGCGAAAACCTGTCGACGGAAAACCGTGCAGCTATCCGTAAAATCCACAGGATTCTGGCAAATAGAGCAATTCGTGGATACCGCACAGTGGCATATGAGTCTGTGTGCCTATTGGCGTGTTCAGCACCATGTGTGCTGATAGCCCATTATCAGGCTCGATTGTGCTTTTGGTGTGCGATAAGGACAGCTCGAGGAGAAATTATCGCCCCAAGACAGAAGGAAGTCGAGAAAACGTGGCTCCAGGACAACATGATGCAAAAGTGGAGGGAGACTCTGGAATCAACGTCCGCAGGGCACAGAGCGATAGAGGCGATTCACCCTGTGTTTGATGAATGGGTGAACAGAACTCATGGTTCGCTGACATTCCGACTGGTGCAGATACTTACCGGACATGGATGTTTCGGTAAATATCTGCACCAGATCGCTGGTAAAGAATCAACGACACAATGCCATCATTGCGATGAGATCATGGACACGGCACAACACACTTTTGAAGTGTGCGCGGCATGGGTAGAAGAACGCCATGCGCTCTTAATATTAATCGGAAGGGATATGTCGTTACCGACCGTAGTTAACGCTATGGTCCGGGACGAGGCAGTGTGGGGAGCTGTCGCCTCATTTTGTGACTCCATTATGTCGCAGAAAGAAGAGGCGGAACGAGCCAGAGAGAGGGATGCCAGCGCACCTGCGATACGTCGCCGGGATGCTAGGCGAGGAAGAAGGAGAGGTGGAGGTGACTTCCACCAGAGGCCACCCTGAGGAAACCTCCCATGTAGGCCACGTAGGAATGGGGGGGAGAAGGTTAGGAAACCTCTGGCTTGCCTACTTACAGCGTAGGTAAGCGTAAGTAGGCAAGACCAGGGGTTAGGTGGACGTAGGGTCTGTGTAGGTAGGTAGGTTTGGTAGGGACAGGGATTGTAGGATGGAGGAACGGGAAGGGAAACTGGTTAGATAACCTCTGGCTTGCCTACCTATTTAGTGGGTAGGCAAGGCCGGGGGGTTGGAGGGCGTAGGGTTTGAGACATGAGACAGGCAGGGTATGGTTATGAGCGAGGGATGGGGGGGGATGTTTAGGCCAGAGGGAACTTCAGGGTGGCTGAGGCGGAGGAGGAGTAAACCTCGATAAAAAATCAGTATGGGGGCGGCGGTGGAGGGGTTTTCTCTCCGCTACCGGCTGAACCCAGGGGGAAGGGGCGGGGGCCCTGACCTCCCATTGCACGGGTTCGGCGGGCTAGGAGGCAGTCTTGCAACCGGGCTGCCTCAGTCGGGTGTGACGTGGGAAACGCCTGCCGCCGGAAGGTGTTGCGGAGCCTGCTCACGCACCCTGTGACACCCCCTATAGTGTGGCGTAGGTTGTCGTGGAGTTTTAGTCGGTAAAAAGTCGCCGAAAGGCACCGGCAGCTGCGTCATAGCACGCAGTTGGCGGTCGACTCAGCTCAGTCTCTCCCCCGGGGGCCTGACAGTCCATGATGGATTTTCCCTCCACGTAAAAAAAAAAAAAAGGTTTTTGTAGGTGTCAGAGCCACACTGAAACTATTATTGGTTTCAGCATGAATGGGTCGGCTCGCTTGGGGTAGTACCACCCTCTCACAGAAAATTGACGTGAAGTAACAGTGCTTGCATTGTTACGTTTCGTTTGGTCAGTGAGAGCGCCGGAGGCCCACCTCCCCTCCCCTTCCACTTCCCTTCCTCCCCCTCCAACACAGGCTGGCAATGCACTTGCGACTTCCCCGGTGTTGCAAGTGTCTATGAACGGTGGTGATCACTTACATCAGGTGACGCACAAGTTCGTTTACCTCGTATGTAAAAAAAAAAATGGTACATAAACCCTCCAGCGGTCGACGATCACGGTGGCACAGGATTAGCAATGACCTGGGCCGCCGTAAAAAAAAGCCTGTGGGTGATGGACGTGGCCACGTCCTTCCCCTGGCAGAATTTCTGCACTGGTCTGTGTGGTTGAAGTGCATTATGCCAATGTGCCTCCCACGACAGGGCAAGTCTCGCCCTCCACTGAGGGTTCTATGATTCTGACTGCTCAACCGCAACGAGAACCTTGACGAGGGGCCAACACCTGCCGGGGAGTGGACGCAATGCCAGTCGGCAGCTGCTGCTCCCCGGCCAATAGGTGTGAGAGAGCTACAGTTACCACATAGCATCATGTTGATTTTACTGCCATCAAAGGAAGAGGAACATATTTGCAGTTTTTTCTGATATTGAGTTATAGTTAAGGTATATCTAATAGTATTTTCTTGTGCCTATTAACAACTACTGGCAGGAAAAATTTGAAATATGTATTAATTAATAGATATATATGATTATATTATTTAACTAGCTGTGCTCACAACTCTTCGTTTGCGTGGAACCTTTTACAGTGATTAATAAAGTCATCTGAATGTATTGAGTCCATTTACTTATTTACTTTTCTGTCATAATTATTCTGTATCATAATTAAAATTGCAATAACTTAGGATACAGTGGACCGATTTTAATGGTACAAAGACTAAGTTATTCACAAAAATATGGTTTTATTGTGAACCTCGTACTTTAGCAATGATGCGTGTTCATACAAACAGACAGACAGACATTTCTAAAAATGATTGAAATGTATTTTATTACTTATACCTAGACACTTACAACAATTTTTTCACGAAAAGCGAAAAAATTCAGACATTAGATTTACGTTCTTATTATATGTATAGATTACATAGATTTGTTTATACTCAGAAAGATTTAATCTTTACCAAAAATATATGCAAATGATAAATTTCATTACCTGTTTAAATTGATTACTCATAGAAGCCAGTCTTGATTGCAAGGCTAGAACAACACTCGATGAATGGCTATGCATACTTTTCCTCCCTCTTGGCATTGCACCGAGTCTAGCAATTTGCTGGTTTAATGAACTTAAGTCTCCTTTTATTATATATGTCAATTCTTGTATTTCAGTAGGCCGGTCATCAAATAAGGATTTCTTTTTTGCCACTGGAAATAATTACAGTTAATCTATTCAATTAATGACACACTGATTTCGTTTGGACCTGGTAAATAGCTATATTATAAATATTCCTAGTTAAAAAAAACTTACACAGTGCTAGTTTTTCAAGTTTCGCATATGTGCTAGTAATATTTTTACTAATTACTTTTGCCATACTCATAAATTGTGAATATGTTTCCAAAACCGCTTTACGTTCATCTCTTACTGTTGGTCTAGCTAACGTCCGACCTTGAAGACTTCTCACGGTGGATATAAACTCATTGGTCCGGTCTCTCGCAGCCATCACTGGTTCAAATACGAAAGCTTCAAGTATTTCAAACACAGGTTCGTCCGCAGCGACGTAGGTTTCAAACGATTGTCTCTGTTGAGGTGTCGTCACAGTTTGTTGCTGATTTGGTTCGGAATAATGGAAACCTTTCTTGTCCAATTTACTATATGAATCTGAATCAGTTTCAAAGGGTTTCTCAGTCACACCCCCAATAACGCGCCGACGAGGGAGCATTGCATCTTAGTTTCAAATCAAAGTTTTAAATTATATGGAATCTTTAGTAGATTGCAAAACCACTCAATAACTTCTATTCGATTAGATAGTAGGTATCGTATATACATGAACTAAAATACACTATGCTACCCCTAAGACTCTGCGACTTCTTACTCAAAACCAAGTTCGCTACGTCTGAACTTTTAATAATTATCTACTAAAAAGTGGTAGCTACTACCACTCAAGATTGGAATGGTGACGTAGAATAGATAGTGTCACTTATACATTCATTCAATGTCACTGTCACTTTCGAAATCTAGGTAATACAGACAAAAAAATTGATATGTTTAGTATTATCTATGACTAAGTAGGTATGCCAACGTAGGTACATTAAAGTTTTAACATCGACGACACATCATTCTTTATAAAAGATATTTTATCAACGATGTGTCTTCATTTGTAGCGACATATATTACATTCGCTGCTCGCTCGTATTCTTAGGCATACATATACAGCCTTTAACCTAGTATCTCGCTCTCACTGGTGAAGCGATTGCCATTCATCAAGGGCTATTGTTAGATTCATATGTGTTAAGCTGCCAAACGAAAGCTTTGAAAGGAAAAACTGCTAGTTTCAGTGGCCTAGTCCAATGAAACTAAATTACATTTTAAAAAAAATCTACCAATAAAGTAACTCCCATGATATCCATGCCCATAACCAACTTGACCATAGATAATAAACTAGATACTGAAAGACTTGACACTGGCAGAATTTATAGTTATGAGACACTATTTAAAAAAAATGAATTACCTGTCCTGTGCATAATAAAAACACTATAAAGTTTTATAATCGCTTTTATCTTTTACTTTTAGGAACATTAGTCATTCATATCATGACGTTGATATCTGTAAAAATTAGAAGTTCAAAATTTAGTCAATCATTTTAATTTTCTATAACTATGAAAACTTCTAAGTTAACAATAAATGGAAAAGATTATGATAATGTGTCATTCATGATTGGATTAGGACTTGCTATATCTTCCAGCATTTTTATTGGTTCTAGTTTTATAATCAAGAAAGTTGCTTTGAAAAAAATCAATTCCTCTGGTAATATAAGGGCTTCAGCCGGTGGTTTTGGCTATTTAAAACAATGGATGTGGTGGCTAGGATTTGTTACCAGTAAGTGTTTCTAAATTTGTATTTGTGTATAAAAACTTGTTTACTATAAAAATATATTATTTCAGTGGGGATTGGAGAAGCAGCAAATCTTTTGGCATATGCTTTTGCACCCGCTGCATTAGTCACTCCACTAGGTGCACTCAGTGTTTTAGTTGCGGCTGTATTATCTTCAAGGTTCATTAATGAGAAACTCAACTTTATAGGAAAGGTATTTTTTTCTTTTACTTATGTATTTTGTAGATATGTGATCTGTTATAATATATAATGTGTTTTTTTAGATTGGCTGTTTCCTTTGCATTATTGGATCAATCGTATTTGTTATCCATTCTCCAAAATCAGAAGAAATATCAAAATTCTCTGACTTATTTACCAAACTGTGTGATTATTTATTTGTATCGTATGTTGTCACAATTATTGTAATGAGTTTTATTGTTAAGTTTGTATTTGTACCAAGATTTGGGAACACAAATATTGTTGTCTACTTATTATTGTGTTCAGGTATGGGTAGTTTGACCGTTGTTTTTTGTAAAGGAGTAGCTTTAGGCATTAAAGAAACAATAATAGGTGATGTTAACAATTTCTCCGATTATGTGTTTTGGTTACTACTAATAAGTGCTATCATGTGTATAATGATTCAGATGAACTATTTAAATAAGTCTCTTGATATATTCAATACCAGTATTGTGACTCCTGTATACTATGTTATGTTTACAGTATTAGTTATAATAGCTTCAGGCATATTATTTAAAGAGTGGGAACATATGAAAGCTGATGATATATTGGGTTGTATTTGTGGTTTTTTTGTTGTCATGACAGCAGTATTCATGTTAAATGCATTTAAGGATGTGCAAATATCATTTAAAGATATAAATCTTAGTGCTAGAAGTCGAAGGAATTTACATTATGATGAAGAAAGGACAACCTCTGAAAATTATCCAATTAATACAGTAAGAAATAGGCAATCATGATCAGTAAAGGGTTAAATTAGTAAGTGAGTAAATACTCATGTGTAAGCAAAGTCACAAATACTTATTTTTATTTGAGTATCTTCTAAAATTGAGATTAAAATGAAGACTATTCAATTGATGAATATTTATATAATAAATTTCTAATAAGTATACACAGGTTCAAAAAATGACATATCTCAAAGAATTTTACAGACTCAGCTTTATTAACTAATTTCAATTGGTAATACTAAAGGTGTAGTTAAACATAAGGAAACCTGAACATTAGAACTATTTCTTGTAGTAAATATATGGGAAAAAATAAGCAACAAAATTATCATAGTTTGAAATAATTAAGAGTATGCCATAGTGTGGTGTGACATTTATGCTCATTCTTTGTTCGGAAAAACGCTTTTAGCCGAGCAGTTAAACTCTTAGAAACTGACATTATAAAACGCAATTATTTTTCATTCGCAAATGTATCTGTTGCAGCTTTTTTATGTAGTAACATTTTTAAAATGTTGACTGAATGAAGGATAATTGTTCGATTTTAACAACTTATCTCTAGGGGAGGCTAGGGACAGTTGATCCCTGGATTATAACTACAAAATAACTTATTTTTCAATTCGATATATGCAAGACTAATCATAACTGTTATTGTCAATGGCAAAATATCATTTTGATAGTTTAGTATAAAAACGTTCAGAGTAGTGGCGTCAGGTTATTTACGACATGTCAATACCTTTTTTTGTAAGTATTTTGATAGTCATAATAAGATATTCATATAAATAAATCACAGATTATATTTAAAACTATTTAAAAACCTGATGTGTGTAATTAAAGTGTGTATAGTTATATAATTTCTTTAATTAACATATTGTTTTGTTATCGAAAATTTTTTTTTTGTAAAATTATAATGTCTTTGAAAAGTTATTCAGGAAAAAAAAAACAAAAGAAACAAGTAAATAACATAGCGTACGAGCCCACCCACCGACATTGTTAAACTTTTAGGGATGCCGCAGAGGCTGAGTTCAAATCAAATCAAAAATACTTTATTCAGTTTAGGCCCTAATAAGGCACTTATGAACGTCAAAGACTACTACCATAGTTAACTAAATACTTGGAAAAAGCCCGTAAACTACATCATGTTTTGTCCTCGCAATGCCTCGTATGCTAGCGTATGAATATATTGTTGTAGCCAATAATAAGAAAATATTCTGCAATACCTTATTATTTTTAAAGATGTGGATAAAAAACCAAAATGGGGATCAAGTATCCCCAGTCTCCCCTATAGTGTGTATGTTTCCCCCCACATTATTATAAGTTATGTTTTTGTGTAAATCACGTTTGTAAATAAAAGATGAAAATGATACACAATAAAAGGTGGACGTAAACGTTTCTCACAAGGTTGGAAAAGTTTGGAATGTCTACCTTTCCCTGTGGAGGATCTATAACATATAAAGTCGAAACCACAATTTATAAGTTTACTTAAAGTTATAAAGCAAAACATGTAAGTTGGATTGTGTAGTAGTTATAAGAGTAAATGTGATTGAAATTTGCACTACTGATTTTCCAATCATCTTCACAAACTACATTCCCTAGTTCATCAAAGCCCTTAGCACCATAGATTAGAATAGTATACTGGACAACTTAGCACGCATTACACTGTTTCTAAACAGTGCTTGCTGAGTTTATATAAACAAACAAAATGTTTTTTTTCTTTCTGGGTGATAGTTCGACCATGTGAGCCAAATCTTTATTGTTATATGTAATTACGTATTAGAGGATCTTAAACTTCATTAGCAATTTATCAATAATCATTATTGCTATGGTTTATATCAAACTCATTCATTTATTCCCATGATTATATGACTTAAACACAGTTTAGTTCGAAATAACAAAAGTGCGCTTACAAAAATGCAAGTGTAAATTAGAGAACAAGAAGGATAATTACAAAGTAGTTTTCCTAACTAGTAAATTGTTCCTACTACCGGAGTATATAGTACTGCACTGTTTTATATATAATTTTGTGCTTTGCTGTGCACTTTGTTGTAATATTAATATATTTGCCATATTTCTAAAATAAGCTGTGAACATTTATGCTCACAAAATATCTTCTATATGTTTAAATCAATTGCCGTGTGTTAGTCTCACAAAACCCTTGAAAAGTGGTCAACTGATTCGAATAACGGAGTTCCGATCGAACCGTCGACTTGAGCTTGTTTAAAACTAAACAAAATAGGAAAACAACGCAAATAAGTACCTGAGCGAGACAGGGGAAAAATAACATAAGACTACTTAAATAAACAAACAATAAAAAGAAAATAAATTTAAAAATAAATCACTGAAGAATTAAAGAAATACGTAAATAAATAGATAAACAAAAGAGTAAATAAATAAATATACCAAGAAATAGATAAAGCAATAAATAAATACAAGGAAAGGTCTCACTCAGTTCCAAGAAAAAGAACGCAGGTGCAGCGCACCTGTGAAGCGCAGGTGTGCCGGATCGAAACAAACAATAACTGACGTCACTAAATCACGAGTATTAAAATCGAGCTTAGCGCGCGCAGCAAAACGGACAACCGCTCAAGTCGACGGTTCGATCGGAACCAAAGGAGCAAACCTTTAAAATAAATGTATCAATTACTCTTCTGTTAATTTTATTTAATACCTACAGCTTGAACTATGTCTGCTCTTCATATACAGAGGACCTATAACATTACAAAATTATGTTTTTCTTTTATAAAATAGAATATGAAAATCGTAAGTAAAATCCACAAAACTATGTGCCGCAATACTCTGTACAACATATAAATAGGGATTTTTTTGTAATTATCTACTGTAAACGATACTCATAAAGAAATCACATGTAAAGCAAGTATTGTAGAAATTACAAATCGAGTTCGTGTACACAGTGAACTGTATTAAACTTAGATAAAAGCAATTTGAGATGTGGTAGTGTATACAATTATTGATTCAAATGAAAAAACATTTTTTATAACATAAAATAACTCATGAACACAAAATAATTAATATCAAAAGTATTATTTATTACAGAATGGATAATTTGTAACAATAGTGATGAGTTTTTGGCGGGAATTGGAATATCATGTAGTGGATTTTATATTTTACTAGCGACCCGCCCCAGCTTCGCATGGGTGCAATGTAGATACTAATATGGGGCAGTGTGGAGTGATTAATTATTTAATATATACAATTCCGTAGTATATTAATTTCTTTTATATCGTAATGTTTAGCAAGCGTTTGCGATTTGCGCACAAAAATATGTTTGTTACAATATCACATTCCAAATTTTTGAATTTGTCGGGGTTCTGTACTATGGATATGCATGTATAAAATCCTTCCTCTTAAATCACTCTATCTATTGCTGAAAACTGTTTTTTTTTTCTCGAACTGACTACGCTATTGACCTAGCAAGGTCTTACCAGCTTCACTGGAGTCGAACAAAAACGTTTCTTATGAACGCTGCCTTAACGATGAGAGATATACTCGTATGATTGAGTTGTAGAGCTTGATAATGCCTACAAAAAAGTCAACGACATGCTGTCTAATTTCAAAGTATTTTTGTATGAAGGCGGGACAACATCGGTTCAAAATATTAAAATTAACAATATTTTTTGTAACGTAACAAATATTTAATAAACATACTGTATTAAATAATACTTAATGGTTGTAAAGAGCAACCGCATAAAGTCGTAAGAGACATATAAACCGCACCCGACCGCACCCCAAACTCTTTAACATAACAATGGGCCAATTTACTCCGCGGCTAAAATTCATATGAATTCGCAACACGAACACTCAGCTATAATCGCATACTTTCTGATTTATCGTTTACATATTAATCGTAACAGCTGTAGATTTTATTCGTATTTTTAATACCGCTAAACAATTTTTATTATTATCTATATATTAATACGTGAAGCCTAATCTTTGGGTCCGATCGAACCGTCGACTTGAGCGGTTGTCCGTTTTGCTGCGCGCGCTAAGTTCGATTTTAATACTCGTGATTTAGTGACGTCAGTTATTGTTTGTTTCGATCCGGCACACCTGCGCTGCACCTGCGTACTTTTTCTTGGAACTGAGTGAGACCATTCCTTGTATTTATTTATTGCTTTATCTATTTCTTGGTATATTTATTTATTTACTCTTTTGTTTATCTATTTATTTACGTATTTCTTTAATTCTTCAGTGATTTATTTTTAAATTTATTTTCTATTTATTGTTTGTTTATTTAAGTAGTCTTATGCTATTTTTCCCCTGTTTCGCTCAGGTACTTATTTGCGTTGTTTTCCTATTTTGTTTAGTTTTAAACAACTCCCTTTGATCCGGACTCGGGATAGTCCGTTAAATTCATTAAGGCGCGCCCCCCTGCCCCTATGGCAGGGAGGTTTCACATGTCTTCCCCCGCCCCACTCCCCTCCTCAGGCCCCGGTATGGCCGCTGAACAAGAGATCAGTCTCTTAGAGACTGAGCTCATTAGCCTCCGCGGCTTCATAGCCGCTATCTGTCCTCGTCTCGTAGACGATTACGATGCGTACGCTGCAAAGCGTCGCACCGAGCTCCCTCATTCCTCGAAGCCCGCTCCCTCGATCTATGCCACCCTCATCGAACTGAATCGAATAGTTTAAGTTCGTTTCAATCCGATATACACGTATTCATTTGTGAATCATGCAATTTCGATTGTATGGTTCACAAATGTATATATGTATGAATAGCTTAGAATAGTTAGCTAGGACAGACGTGTCTTTTTCCAGGAAACAGCCCAAGCCGAGGTGTGCGTGCACCCTTGTGTATGTTACCCAAAACCAAAATCGGCTGAGTGCCCTAAGCGCTCGGCCTTAGTAGTCCGGTGAAGCTGTAAAGACCTTGCCAGGTCAATAGCATAGTCAGTTCGAGAAAAAAAGATTCGAATAACTTTTGTTTTTTTCGCGTCAATACTGGGATAGCTTTAAAAAAAAACCAGGAAAACACCCTTTGGTATTTTGTACTATAGTAATTGTCACTTCGGGTTACATTCAATAGATGTCGTTCGTGACGAGCTTATTGTTTGACAGGTACTCTATGCATAACTGTTATAAATTATGTACCGTTGTCAGAAATCTATTAATTTATATGTATTATTAATCTATATGTTTTTTTAATACAAAAGGCTAGTAGTAGATTCTGAGAATACATTTGGTTAAAGCGAATTTAATAATTACACTTTACTAACAATGCCTATAACACTTAGACACAAAGGTGGATCCAAGGTTTACGTCTGGAAGGAGCATAAGGATCAGACAGGGAATGCCCATGCTTCTCTGTGCCCCTCCCCCGATTTAAGTTTGACCACAAATACATTCAAACATGTTTTAGCGAGACTCGAGGACTTACTCAGAGGATTTCAAATATATCAACGAAAGTTCGACAGATTAGAGTATTTATGAAAACAATTTCGTGTCTCTTTTATGTAATGTTATGTGTGCTTAAATTATAAAAAATATATATATTTTAAAATGTTATATAGAAATTGTATATATATCTATTGTATGTATACAGTAGAAATTCGATAACTTAAAATCCAAGGGAAACACAAAATATTTTAAGTTATAAACTTATCAAGGGTTTATGTTATACTCATACTTTCTTGAAAGCCAAATCATACTGTTTCTGGAAGTTTTCTAACCAGCCATTGCTAGCTTTAAAATTATGGATTTTCAGCGAATTTGCGAACTTTTCAGCTTTTTCTTTCATTATCGGTCTGTAACATTGATGGTTTGGTTGGACCATAGAATTATGAAACCGTTTACACTTATAAACTCGCAGGTTTGTTACTCTATGGGTTGGGCACTATTTGAACCACGTAAATAAACATTGCTCATAAATAGGGAATTTAGCAATTTTTCGTCTTATATATAAAAGACTTTCTCCAGCTTCTCATTTCTTCAAGATTTCAGCTTCTTTTTTAATTATAAGTGATAATGTACTTTCGTGTGTTCCAAACTGAGGTGCAACATCTCTCCATTCTAATCCACTTTTTAATACGCGTATGTTAGTGTTGTTAATTTTTGTGTTCGCAATTTAACTTGTAAACATATGCAACCAATAAATTTCGATTTTTTTATTTTTTATTCGTTCATTCGAAATGACTTATTGACGGACAATTTGTTGACAGTGACTCAGGGCTAATTTTAAAATTATTAGTTTAAGTTATAGAGGATGCGTATTTTAATTATGTAATAGAGGGTTTGGGCTCTGAGGGGCGGCAACAAATTATTTTTTGAAGTTATACAGGTTTTCACCATGTCGAGGTTCTATCATTTTAAAATTTATTGTAAAGAATGATCAAGAATCAATGAATAGTTCTTTTAGAAATCATGAAATTGAGTAAAAATAAAAATACCAGCCGAAAATAAATAAATACTAAGAGAACAGGGTCATATATTTACATTTTCCCTTCTTCCACGTGAAGCCGCGGGTACAATTTTTTACACAAGGTATTCTGTGAATACAGTTGGCAATTTAGTTTTGCTACTCAACGACAGATGTCACTATAATATTTTTCATACAATAATAATTTTGAGCATCGCACGTGCATCATCCACTTAGATCATAATTTTGGCTTCCGAATATATCAAATAGTAGTTTTAATTTAATTATTAGTATGAGTACCAAAAGTTGTAAACTATAACATGATATGTGATAATACTATCGATAGGAAATAATAAATAAAACCGTCTGCATTGAGCGTTATATTAACACTGAATTTATTAGCGCTAGTCACCTAATCCAAGTAGTTATTCTAACTTCAGCATAGGCACAAGATGCGATGTATGAATTTTATTAATATCTGTCCCTAAGCATTAATTATATTATTTAAAGATGTTATAAGATCTATTTTTTATATATAAATGATAAAGTACTTAATTCTTTTTTATATCTCATTCATCTTTAAATCACAAAACGAAATGATAAATAATTCAAACAGTATTAATATGTAAAGAGCATTTAAATGAAACCAAGTTGTGTATATAATAGTAAAGGAAACAAATTGATTTTTTTATATTATAGGGGGTGAACGAGCAAGCGGGTCACCTAATGGTAAGTGTTCACTGCCCTACTAGCAAAACCAAGGGTGTCGTAAGTGCGTTTTAGGCCTTTTTGAATACTGTAATTTTAAAATATAAGCACTTATTTACCAAAAGGCGATTTGATAAAGTTTAAGCTTTCGTAAGACTTCTTTAAATAAAAAATCTGAAAATGAGAAATAAATTGTGGTTGGCAAAATATTAAGAAATACAATAATTATGCATTAAACACTTTCTACATTAATGCACTTATGAATTATGAGGCTACTGGTTAGATACTTAGATGAACCTTAAAATTGAAAGTAATGATCATTAGAGAATAGGTTTACAACATTTTCTGTATTACATTGTAACAATAAAATCACTCATCAAGTATTATATAATATCAACAATAAATTACGCAAAATATTAGTGTTATTTAAAAATGTATTTTAGTAATTCACAAGTAAAATCAACTAACTGTTTGACTTTACGAATTCTTTACTTTCAAGATACATGTAAATTTTCCAAAAACTTTTATATAATATATGTTAAATATACATACATACAAGTTATTAAGGCAAAATAAAGTAAATAGATCTTATTAAAATTTTAGCAAAGTAACAACTATAAAATCAGTATCTTATAACAAAATTCACTGCACTTAACAAATGTTCCCCAGGATACCTCATTATACTTTATACATTCTTTTATGTTTGAAACTATGTTATACTATATCCATCTAGTTGCAGGAGATAAATCGAAAGTGTCAATAGCTACTGTGGAATAAACCCACATTGGTGCCAAAAAGTTAAGGCCAATTGTATAATAGGATGTATGTGAATATAACATCTTTCATAAATTACTAATGATATTGGTGTCTAAATTAATACAAAGCGAATAAACTTATGTGGTGTTGTTACAAAAATGTTAAATATGTATTGAATACTTGCTTTAAAAAAGTTTGGGTACTTTCATATTACCACATTCACCATTCACCACACTTGCAGAACATTCGACATCTTGATCTTTTATCTTGGTTTGGTTAGATGTATGAAAAAAGATAATGCGAGTTTGCCTCTGCAATGGTTGTCGAGTGCGGTACATTTAATATGTAAGTACCCAAACTTTTACCTTTTTTAAAGCAAGTGTTCAATATGTATTTAACCTTTTTGTAATATCATGGAAGAAGTTCTTTGGACCTTTAATAAATAGCTTTACAATAGCAATATTATTTGACATAACATACAGAATATTGGAACACTGAATTAATTATTATTTAAATATGTACACTGTTAATTCTCTATAGTACATAGTTCAAAGGTTTGGCAATTTTTGTACACTTACACAGATTGCCATTTCAAAAGAGTTCCTTATATATTTACCATAATGTAAAGCTATCAAGACCTTTCAGGCCAACAATGATAATCAGATCATACAATAATTACAGTATTTATTTGTCAGGAATGTATATATCTAGATAAACACCTATGTCACAAATAAACAGTCACAGAATGATATATAAATGTTCTACATATAGGGCATGTACGTTGATAACCGTAAAGACGTCTACAACATTCTGCACACAAACATATATGACGGCATGGTAAAGTTAATACACATTTTTGCCTTTCTTGACATATTACACATAATGTATCAGCCTGATTTACATCATCGACATCTTCAGACTGTAAATCTATATCTCGACGTCCAATCTCATTACCGCTAGCCATCCTTGATATCACCCGGACTTCAGAATTTGTAAAGTAATTATAAAATATGTAATACAATAACAGCACATTTCTCACTAATGACCAGTATAATAATATTATTTGTGACTGTATATGTTCTCTAAAGTGTATACATAAGCGAATGATAATTATAGTACTTGTTAGTCCAGCAAATGATTGCAATGGAACTTCAGTTAAGAAGTTTGTCAATTTTAATAAAGCCATATATGCGTCCACAACTTTGTTCACTATTATATCAAATAAGTACTTGAAGACCACTTTCAGTAGTTGGGGTAGGTGTACTGGGATAAAAGTTATAATAAGCCATAGTGTGTCCCCTAAGAATATTAAACACTTTATGAATACAAGGGCAATTTGACGAATTATGAATAACGTGACCTCTATTGCTTGTGTTACATTCAAAACAAATTCACTCAATTTAGTATATGTATCACAGCTCAAAGTTGATAAAGTACTCCACATGTGATAGAACTGACAAGAGATCGTCTCAATCGCTCCATTGGCTGAGTTTGGAACTTCTTCTGTAAACACTAATACATTGTCTTCGTAAATTATGTATAAAAACAACATAACATTGTTGAAAACATTCATCGTTGTTGTTATTATCCATGATATAGATATTACTATTAACTGTCCAATGAATGAAGCAAGTTCAATTGTGTTTTGAACAAACGAGGCAAAAATATTAAGTATTTGAGCTACATATGAAATCATTTTAAAAGTATCATTATTCGTTATTCAGGTACTTATAAAGGTGATTATAAGCATTTGTCGAACTTAGAATCTTTGATCAATCACCACAGATTATCCATCATCGATATGACCAGTGTGACTAGAGACCAGTGATAAAATGATTTTCCTGAAATAATCTATATTTCTTTTGGAACAATATTAATGCATATGATTATAAAAACATTTACTGTTCCTGATAAAAAAATACGGTATCAATACTACCTGCTAAGGGCAAAATAAAGGTCAATCATGCTAGAAAGGCATATTCTTTTTGTTTATAATTGTATGTATGATTTTGCTATAACTGGTAACATTGGATGTAACCATAGTCGCCGTTTTCACCTCTGTGGTTTTCACTTGGATCTTGTCTCCGCTAGGAGCGTTGTTACTCTGTGGTTATTACCTACTGTCGCTCAGCACGGTACCTATTATTATAGGGAAGTATGTAATGCTTATTATACTCTTTTGGGAAAGGGTTTCAGTGCACTAGGATTATTATTATTCTGTGTTTGAGTGTAGCTCAGAGATAAATAAAAAATACTATCGCTGTTTACCACCAAGAGGATTTAATGTTTCTCTACTCTTGTTGTGCATACCCAGAATAGGCCCGGTATATGCAGTTTCAATATAATGGTAAGTAATAATTACTGACGAAGGTTCATAATATTAATTCATGTAGGGATAAAAGTATTTACCGCGTGCTAATTGTCTATTAAAAAAGCTAAGATGATGCATTGTAGAAAAGAAACAATTTATATGAAGTTTCTGTACTTATATTGCCTATGCAGATGAATAACTTATCAAGTGTAATTTTTTCAGGAACCTCCAACTGCAGGCACGAATTCTCCGAACATTTTAGGGGCAGCGCCCCTCTTACCACCACCTATGATGGGTGTAATGCCGCCTCCGATGCCTCCATCTGTAGCCATGCCTCCCGTGCCAGGAATACTTTCCCCCTATGATACCTCCCTTTTCCATACCTCCGCCAGGATTCCCTGCATTTAAACCAGTACGTACTGAAATTAATTTTAATAAAAAAAAAAAAAATTGCTTGTAGTCTGGTGAAGCCATTGCTAGGTCAATAGAGTAGACAGTCTGAAAAAAATAATTGATTGTTACATTGAGTTTTTAAATACTATAAGTAACTAAAATTATGATAAAATATTTTATTCATAATAGTTTTTACATGAAAACAATTGTTCTTTGATACACAATGAATATATTTTTATTGTTATTTTATTAATTTGCATTTTATAGTAAGTATTATACAATTTAGAAATGGTGAATTCTGAGACTAAAATCTATTATGCATAATAGAGTAAAAAATAGTGACAATATGCAAGTTTGATGATATATGATGTTGATGAAGCCAACTACAGACTGTCGAAATTTAACTGAATTACTGTCATAATTTACATAGCAATAAACATATCACAGTGGCTGTCTTATGGATAGTCACATTTTGATATCTATCTGTGTATATTAAGTTACCAAGAGATTTGTAGCCTTGCACGACAGTGAACAATGCCATATGTATTTGCATGATAGTGGTGATCTAATTGTATCCATTTGATACTATCTATGTTGCTACTAGTTTCATTGTTTATATTATTAACATATATATTTTGAATACTTGAGAGTAATTGTTTTTTTTTTATGTCAAAAGGATGCACACGAACCTTTGGGTTACCTGTTGTTAAGTGATCATCACCATCCATAGACACTAGCAACACCAGGAGGAGTCACAAGCGCGTTCCAGTCTGTGTATTGGGGAGGGGTAAGGAAAGGGAAAGGAGGTGTGCCTCTGGCGCTCTCACTGAACGAACGAAACACAACAATGCAAGGACTCATACTTCACATCGGTGTTCTGTGAGAGGGTGGTACTACGCCGGGCGAGCCGACCCATTCATGCTGAAACTAGTAATAGCATAGCGTGGCTCTACCTACTTCTAAATATATAATACATTTGCTTATCTATGTCCAAAACTTGTTCACAGGATCTGACTGCTCCAGCTCCAGATATAGCACCAATGGCAAATCAAAGTAGTCCATGGTCTGAGCACAAAGCCCCTGACCAACGTACATATTATTACAATTCTGTTACAAAACAGAGTCTATGGGAGAAACCAGATGACTTAAAAACACCTGCTGAAGTGAGATTTTTTTAAATTTCATTACAATCAAATTAATTTTCTATTATTGATTTTCTAGTATGTGTTATGAAAGTAAGAAATTGGCTAGATATTAAAATATACTTAATGACAAAATACACTGCTCTATTACACATATCACCTCCACACACGTGCACGCATACATGCTTACACATGAAAGTGGAAGGGTTTTTTTTTTTCCCTTATCCAACTGAAATAGTTTAGAAAATTATCTGATACAAAATATATATAAGAGTTGTTGAAGTATGTATGCTTGGTACACATAGTTAGTGTAGCTTAGGTCAACTCAGATAGGTCATAGATTGTATGTATCGGGCAACAGTCCAAGTCGAGGTGTGCTGTGCACTCTTGAGGTAGTTGTCAAATAAAATCGGCTGATTGCCTGAAGCGCTTGCTTTAGTAATCCAGTGCAGCTATTAAGACCTTGCTAGGTCGATAGCATAGTCAGTTCGAGAAAAAAAAAGCACTCTATTACCAAAGTATATTTAACCGTATAGTTTCAATATTTTTTGTCTTTTTTTTTAATGATAATATATATTTGTACAAAACGATGTTTAGTGTAGACTATATACTGTTTTGGATCTATATTTCCTGCATTTTTAAAATTACAGAAACTTCTTTCCGGATGTGTATGGAAGGAATACACAACAGAAGCTGGCAGAGTATACTATCATAATATTGAAACAAAAGAATCCAGTTGGGTAATACCTAAAGAACTGCAGGAAATAAAGGATAAAATAGCTGCTGAGGAGGCAGCACAGTAAATATATATTTTTAACTCATTATGTATTATCTCAACTCAATTTCAGTCACTTCATTTAAGTATTTTCATGGTGCTTGGTTTATTGTTTGTTAGGTAACATAGTGGCATCTGCTAACAGATTCATGTTGGTAACTATATACTATAAAGTGACTGGGAAGGGATTTAAAAAGAATGAATGGTGGAAATTGCTATAAAGTATATTCCATATTTTCGCATTTTGATACTTAAAATACATTAAAGCTATGTAACAATCTTTATACAAACTTTTTTTTGTTGTACGTAAATCTGTGATATTTTCTAAAATAACCATTCAAATAGTTTGTTGTGAAGGTAGATATATATTATAATGTTATGTATTTTGATATGAACACTTTGATTATTTAACTGAAGTATCACTTTTCTGAGTGCTCAGGAACATCACTGAAGGGCAATAATAATATATTGTTTTTTAAAAGAGGTTATGCTAGATATCACCTTCAACACAAAAGTACTATAAACTCAATGAAGATATAATACTTTGTACAATACCATATAACTGAAGTAGTTCAGTTCAGTAAACTTGCTCGATACAAAATACATATACGAGTTATTGAACATTTATATACATGCTTGGTACACATATATATTTCAGTAATTCATATATGTGTGAATATGTAGCTTAGGTTAGCTCGGTTAGATTCGCGTTTTTGCATAACCTAGACAACAACCCAAGCAGAAGTGTGCTGTGCACCCTTGAGCTAGTTTTTAAGATAAAGTCGGCTGAGTGCCTTAGTAGTCAGTGAAGCTGTTTAAGCCTTGCTAGGCCAATAGTGTAGTCATTTCGAAACAAGGGATAAAACAATATAGGTGTGTGATGGTTTTAGTTTTCACTTATATTGATATTATTTAACTTCTAACCTTTGTCATTGAATGAAAGTTTTTTACTATATTTTACTATGACATGTTTATGTTTATTATATGAAATAGGTTAGCACTGACGGCTGATATAATACCGCCTGGAGAAGTTCCGCTTCCTTTATCACCTGCAGCAACATCGGGCAGCTCAGCTTTGGATGAAGCGATGGCAAAAACTCTAGCTGCTATAGACCCCACCACTTCTATACCTATACCTGAAGAATGTAAGCTAAAGCTGTTATAATTCCTTTCCAATTATTTAATTTGATAATATGATTTACTAATTGACCGCCTTTACTTTGCATGTGTATATTTATGAAGAAAATGCTACCAAAACTTCGTTTTACAACCATGTGATGAACTAAAATTACTAAGCTGAACCAAAGAAATGTCAATCTATAAATTCTGTTAATATTTTAAAGATCTTACTGTAATCTGTCTCACTCACTTTTTTATATAGAGTTTTTATAATCCAAATGTTCCCCCGTATGTTTTCTTTAAAGAGGTTGATACTAACCTTCTCCTGATGACAAATATACAAAAAATGAATTTACTAAATGAGTGCAGTTGTTTTAAGGTGATGAAATTACATACATTCGACAATTGATTTTTATGAGTTAGAGTTAGAGTAATGTCTATCTTAGTAGTATCTATCTATCAAATCTATTAAAAGAACAAAAAAAAAAATATTTTGTCAAGTTTTGAGTATATACTAGATGACTATTCCGGCCACATAGAGAAAGCTAAGAAATAAATTTATATAGTATAGTATATTTAAATAGAATTTTAACAAAGTTCATAAACATTTTCTTCTGTGTCATTCTGGACACATTGCAAAATTAATACATATTACTAGAATCTTAAAGATATGTTAATATGCATAATGGAGATGTTTTTCTTTATCCTAAACAATTTTTTTTCTCGAATTGACTATGCTATTGACCTAGCAAGGTCTTAACAGCTTCACCGGACTACACCTAAACAAATATTTTTTAAGGAAGTGATACAGAAACTATTATTAAAATAGGGAACACTACAGTTTGCTCGGTTAAGAAAAAACTCTTACTCCATAAAGATTTACTCCCCTGTTTATCAATGTGTAATGGAACTGGAGTAAATATTTTTATACTATATAATCTATATCTATCACTGTTATGTTCTTGCTCCTATACTTTTAAATTTTTCCTATAATAAATATTTTAAAATCTAGGTCTTCTAAAAGTAATAAAATTGCCCAACTATATGGTTGTTTTCAGACTTTCAGCAAACATATTTGATTTGATAATTGGTTCAGTTTTGGAGTAGGAAACAAGGGAATACGAAATTGTCAAATTGCCTATTTTGTATCAGTATAATGTGTTCGAAATGCCATTGTCTCTCTCGGGCTCTATTTGATTGTTCAGGCAGAGTGGGACAACAATAGATTCATGTTAATACCTATTATTCAAATTTTTTGTAAATCATGTTTCTTTTTAATATAATATCATGTAAAATTGTATATAATATTGTTAAAGTAAAACCAGAAGAGATAATTGCACCACCGAGTAACGGTTCTACAGACAATGCAGAACCAACACCAGAATTACTATATAAAGATAAAAAAGAAGCCATAGATGCATTTAAGGAGCTTTTGAAGGATAGAGTAAGTAGTTCTTCTTCTTCTTACCCTTATCCCACATAAGTAGGGTCGGTACAACATGTTTGTCATGTTGTGGTATATGATTTGGCTTAATTTTTACGATCTGCCGCCTGCATGACATCAACCTTCCTTGGGATTATTTTGTTGTACCACTGTATTTATGATTACTAGTGGGCGTCTACTGTTCGACATTCGACCATAGCTCATTGATTTTTTTAAGTTTTAATTTTATTAGGGTTAATATCATTGTTGAATGTAGAATGAAAAAGGGTAATTGGAACGTAAGAGTAAAATAATATATACAGTCGAGCATAGCAACCTCCTTCACAACCTTTTTTGAAGTCCTTTATTGACCGATGTCAAAATGTCTTTTTTATTTACATGTGTGTATATGTTGTGTAAAATTAAAGCATTACTGTGAGTAATGCATATTTAATTTAATTTAATGTACTTCTAATGCATTTTATATAAAATAAATAGCTTTCTGCACTTCTCCTCCATATAAACTTTAACTATGCCAAATTTCACTTTCATCCGTTCGCCCAATTCCGTTAAAAAGGGATACAAAGTTTAGGCTTCACGTATTAATATATATGATTATTATATAGTTACGAAGTCTGATGGGCTCTATTAGCCTTACAAATAAGAGATAGATAAAGTAAAGAGTAAGTAGTTGTCTGCAATAAATATTTAAAATGTTTGATTTATCCACAAGGAAAAGTTAATGTGATTTTGTCTAATTCTGTATAGAAGATGACCAATGCTTATATTTGAGGAGTAAAATTACATTTATTATTACAAAAAAATCAAGGGTAAATGAAATTTACTATTCACAATTACGTGAACACTTCATAGCGTGAAACATTTTGACATACATTGTTTAATCTATCTTTTTTTATTAATTATTCAGCTTAATATGGTATTTTTGTTATTAATTTTCTATGTTGTTTGTTTTGCCAATTTCTTTATGTGTTTCAGAATGTTCCTTCAAATGCATCTTGGGAACAGTGTGTTAAAATAATATCTAAAGATCCTCGTTATGCAACATTTAAAAAACTAAATGAAAAGAAGCAAGCGTTTAATGCATACAAAACACAAAAATTAAAAGATGAGAGGGAAGAACAGAGGTATGTCAATTAAGTAACAATTATTTAATGGTAAATTTTCTTGTACATTGGGAAAAATTGTATTAATTAATCCATCCTACCTTACATATACTATATGTAGTCCCATCATAAACAACTATGAAAAAGGAATACCTATACCTACTTGATCTTAAATGTAAAATTTTATTGACCCTTTCGCAAATAATAAAAAATGACATGTAGGAAAATGAGGTATAGAACAAATTTGTATTTTCCGGAGAAAAGAGTCGGAAGCAAGAAGTTCGTGTTTGAATTATTGCTATATTATAGTATAGTATAGATTAAAAAAAATAGATAGCATTGTGTCTACCCTCAGCCCCGACATTTTGGGGATACAGGATCTCAAGAGGGATACTATATATTATCAGCATCAGTTTTTTTGATATTTTTTTAAAAGATAATGGAATATTATTAGTACAGTTAATTATTATTGCATTATGATAATTAAACAGTTGATATATATTCATATGAACTGACAATTAGGTTTACAAGTAAACAAATGTCATCATTTTATCAACTACTCGGCTCATTAATAGAGTTTACTACAGCTGCACTACAAGACTTTTCAAATATTTTTCGTGTCACAAATCAAATTTATGTATACCAATACACGTTTTTTTAAGTAACTTGTGACTAGCAATTTTGTAATAAGTGATTATTTAACTTGGCCTAACCTTAATAAGTGACCATTTAACTTGGCCTAGCCTAACCTACTTTTATTTTACAACAGATTGACAATTGATGATCATTGGAAAACACAGTATTAATAAGTATTTATCCACAGATTAAAAACTAAAAAGAATCGTGAGAATTTGGAGGAATTTCTGTTAAGCTGTGATAGAGTTACGTCGCTTACTAAATATTACAGATGTGAAGAAATGTTCAGCAATTTAGAGGTGAGGAAGTAAACTGATTGACTTAGAGAAATGACTTTGTATATCATAATCTTTCATCCCTTTATAGTTTGGATTTCATTATATATTAACAATCGCTTGCAACATTCTCCGCGTTATATATCAATACAAAACGCAATAACAATAAAACATAGCAACAATGCAAGCACTTTTACTTCACGTCGGTTTTCTATGAGAGGGTGGTACTACCCCGGACACGCCGACCCATTCATACTGAAACCAGTAATAGTTTCAGCGTGGCTCTACCACCATTAAACATGTCATAACTACTCAACTAATCGTAATAAAATATTACATACACATCGTCAGAGGTAAAAAAAAGGACATTGGGCGCTTTAAATAAAAGTACAACTCCCAAGGGATAGGTCAAATCTACATTAATGTGAGTGAAGCTGCAGGAAAAAGCCAGTGAATTATAAACATTCTCCATGAGAAAACACTTGTTCAAACTTTTATGGTGTTCATAGTCATCATCATCTTCTCACCCTTATCCCACCTAAATAGTGTCCGCACAACATGTTTTCCTTTTCCACGCTCGCCTATCAGATGTCATCTCAGTATTCACAACTTTTACACACATATCAGTTTTCACACAATCCATACATACCTTTTCCGGTCTTCCTCTACTCTTATCTTTATATATAAATTTCTTCTGTGCGTGTGTATGTCACTGTACTCCTCCTAAACGGCTGGACCGATTTTAATAAAACTTTGTGTGCGTGTTCCAGTGGATCCGAGAATGGTTTAGATTCACAATTGGACCCGGTAGATGGCGATGCGGTTGACTTTTAGGATTTTTTTTATTATCAAGGCAGGACAACGTCCGCCAGGTCCGCTAGTTATATATTCATTTCTTTTGTACTTGAGTATGTCACTGAACTCCTCCTAAGCGGCTGGACCGATTTTGATGAAATTTTGTGTGCGTGTTCGAGTAGATCCGAGAATGGTTTAGATTCATAATTAGAACCTTTAGGTGGCGCTGCGGTTGAATTTTAGATATTTTTTTTATTATCAAGGACAGGACAACGTCCGCCAGGTCCGCTAGTATCCATAGATGTTCATAGTGATGAAGTTAATCTCAAATATATATAGATGATACATAGATGTATTGTCAACCTTATAGAAAATATTTATAAAACAAAGTCGCTTTTCGTGTCTATGTGTGTGTTTCTTTAATTCTTCTGAGCTGCGTTACGGATTTTGATACTGAAACCAGTAATAGTTTCAGCGTGGCTCTACCACCATTAAACATGTCATAACTACTCAACTAATCGTAATAAAATATTACATACACATCGTCAGAGGTAAAAAAAAGGACATTGGGCGCTTTAAATAAAAGTACAACTCCCAAGGGATAGGTCAAATCTACATTAATGTGAGTGAAGCTGCAGGAAAAAGCCAGTGAATTATAAACATTCTCCATGAGAAAACACTTGTTCAAACTTTTATGGTGTTCATAGTCATCATCATCTTCTCACCCTTATCCCACCTAAATAGTGTCCGCACAACATGTTTTCCTTTTCCACGCTCGCCTATCAGATGTCATCTCAGTATTCACAACTTTTACACACATATCAGTTTTCACACAATCCATACATACCTTTTCCGGTCTTCCTCTACTCTTATCTTTATATATAAATTTCTTCTGTGCGTGTGTATGTCACTGTACTCCTCCTAAACGGCTGGACCGATTTTAATAAAACTTTGTGTGCGTGTTCCAGTGGATCCGAGAATGGTTTAGATTCACAATTGGACCCGGTAGATGGCGATGCGGTTGACTTTTAGGATTTTTTTTATTATCAAGGCAGGACAACGTCCGCCAGGTCCGCTAGTTATATATTCATTTCTTTTGTACTTGAGTATGTCACTGAACTCCTCCTAAGCGGCTGGACCGATTTTGATGAAATTTTGTGTGCGTGTTCGAGTAGATCCGAGAATGGTTTAGATTCATAATTAGAACCTTTAGGTGGCGCTGCGGTTGAATTTTAGATATTTTTTTTATTATCAAGGACAGGACAACGTCCGCCAGGTCCGCTAGTATCCATAGATGTTCATAGTGATGAAGTTAATCTCAAATATATATAGATGATACATAGATGTATTGTCAACCTTATAGAAAATATTTATAAAACAAAGTCGCTTTTCGTGTCTATGTGTGTGTTTCTTTAATTCTTCTGAGCTGCGTTACGGATTTTGATTTAATATTTATTTAAGAAAGGTTTACATGTATAATACAATTATACTATCATTACATAGTATAAAACAAAGTCTCATACCGCGTCTGTCTGTCTGTCTGTATGTTCGCGATAAACTCAAAAACTAGTGGTCGGATTTTCATGTGGTTTTCACTAGTAGATAAAGTGGTTCACGAAGAAGGTTTTGGTATATAGTTTGTCTAGGATTTTTTTATAATCAGGGACAACGTTTGCCGGGCTCGCTAGTATTTTTATAAACTAGAGACAGGTCGACGACGTTTTCTAATTGAATCGTAAGTAGTTTACGGGCCCTTATATTGGAAAGGCTACCAAAAGACACATCAAACACATAAAACACATAAAACACACATCAGACACATAAAACAATGTACTATAGAATCATACAGAGAAACACCTATAAGAAAGTCCAGGATGGAATTGATCTATTCCTAAGAATAACTCACAGTTATCAGTTTTATCTTATACATAATTTTTTTTTTTTAATGAGTATGTGCGACGTAATTTTTACAAATATAGTATACATCCATATCCAATAAGATATTTTAGTTAAGTTGGGTGTTTAACCCCTGGAGTATCTAAAACCACAAGGGTTTAAGCTTCATACAAACGAATGTAGACATTATGATACACTAGTTAGTCAACAGACTTTTGGCATCTGACTGTTTTTTTAGGTGGTAGACCCACGCTGAAGCTATAAAAGGTTTCAGCATGAATAGGTTGGTTCCACCGGGGTGGTACCACTCTCTCACGGAGAAAAGACGTAATGTTGCATTGCTTGCTTGCATTGTTGCGTTTCGTTCGGCCAGTGAGAGCGCCGGAGGCCTAATCCCCTTCTCCCCTCCTACCCCTAAACACAGGCTGGCAACGCACTCCCGTGGTGTTGTTAGTGTCTATGGACGGTGGTGATCACTTAACATCCGGTGACCTACCTGTGCGTTTGCCTCCTATGATATAAAAAAATACCATGTTTTTTTACCACTTTTTATATCGTTAATACAAAATTTGAAAAACTTGAACAATAACAAATTATAGACATTACAACTATAAATTGACTTGTAAATGACGGATTATGTTTTTAAATACAAAAACCATTCACCATTTAATGATCTGCATCTTAAAAAAATCAGCCCAAGAGTTAAATCTAAATCAAAATTGCACTTGAAGCATAACATTTTAAGCAATATATATGCTTAAGATATCAGGTATTTTAAATTACATGCAACAAAAAATTTGTTTCTGTTAAGATTATTTGGTTGTTGAATGTTGGTATTTGACTGTAGTGATGACTTTGATGAACTGTAAATATGAAAGCGAAAAAAAATCGTTTTGACACTTATAACAGCACATTAGTCCATTGCACTCATGCGAAGCTGGGGCAAGTTGTTAGTATTTCTGTAATACATATTACTTGTATATAAATAGGTTTTTTATTTATTTTATCTATGGTTTCACAGATATGGCGTTGTGTTCCCGAATCGGACCGTAGAGACATATTTGAAGACTGTATATTTACTATAACGAAACGTGAAAAAGAGGAAGCGAAGGCGTTAAAGAAACGTAACATGAAGATGTTGGCGCAGGTTAGATATTTTTTAGTTTAGCGACTCTTTTATTCATCCTCTCCTTAAGTGTAAGGATAATTTTTTTTTTTATATATACCCAGTACAAATTAGGTTTATTCTTGTAATTATAACACTTTGCGGATCGTTGCGGAGGAGGAGGCGGAACGCTCGTCCCCTTCCCATAACCA
The DNA here is from genome assembly GCA_015888305.1 of Antheraea pernyi. Lineage (NCBI taxonomy): Eukaryota > Metazoa > Arthropoda > Insecta > Lepidoptera > Saturniidae > Antheraea > Antheraea pernyi. The sequence continues at coordinate 583,965 of MU158707.1, forward strand.
AGCCGAGCTTGAGGGGATGCGTCGGGAGACCCATCTCCTCATCGCACAGGAGAGGCTGACGAGGGAAACTACTGGTTGTGTACCCGGTAGTCTCTCTATAGTAGGACGAAGCCTGGCATTCTCTCGCCAGGCTGCCGCAGGGGCTGTTTCTCAGGTAGATAGCAGGTTCGATCCCTGGCCGCCCCTACAATGCTGCGGACGGTACACCGTGGGGTTTTAGTCCGTGCGAGTCAGACATAACCCACTCTGTCCCCCGAGAGGGTGGCGTATCCATAAAGGATTTCCCCACGTTAATAAATAAAAAAAAAGAAAATGTTTACCATCTCAGCTCACGTCGTTATTTAACATTAGCTGAAATTGTAGACAAACGCTAAAACCTATTAAAAAAATCATTGATGTCTTTAAATTAAATAGGAAATTTACTTACTGAATTAGTGAGACAATTATTACAGACTTCGCCAATCTTTTTGGTCGCTCTCAATATAGATGTGCAGAACACAAATTAAGTATAAATAATGATATGTACTTTTTTTTTTTTTATGTCATAGATGGCAAACGAACACGTGGGTCACCTGCTGTTAAGTGATCACCACCATCCATGCACACTAACAACCCCAGAGGAGTCGTAAGTGCGTTGCCATCTTTCGGAGGGAAGGGTTAGGGGAGGGAACAGGAGAGGAGAGAGGAGAGGGGAGGGGAGATGGGTCTCCGGCGCTCTCACTGACCGAACGAAACGCAACAATGCAAGCACTGTTACTTCACGTCGGTTTTCTATGAGAGGGTGGTACTACCCCGGGCGAGCCGACCCATTCATGCTGAAACCAATAATAGTTTCAGCGTGGCTCTACCACCATCACAAACTTATAACATGGCGAAAACCTAAGGATAAATAAATGCTAATTTTAGGTTTCTGTAATGATATTTTAACTTTGTTTGCCATAAATATTGACGAGGACTAAGGTTATATTCACAGTGGCTAAAGAAATCGAAAACGGCTGTATGTATAAGGCTGTATGTAGGCAATTTTGTGACAATTTTATAATACTTGAACTTTAGGATCCTTGCATCCGCTTTCCAAAAAGTTATTTGAAAACTTTCTCTGCCTTCACAACCAAAATGGGCTTAAGGATTACGACCTTAAGGAAACCTTGAATTCGGTATTCTTGACCACGCTATTTTCACTTCTCAGAATCGGATTAGCATGGAAAAGGCTCGTCTATTTTTGGTTATCAATCCACTCTCTAGATGGCACTGCTATATAATTTTTTTTTGGCAAGTTTGATAACAAAAGATGGTGGATGACAATTAATTTTGACATTCCAAACTGACAACTTTCAAATATTTATTTTCATTCATTTAGTTTACGTATATGTTACGAGAGTGTAAAATATAACATTATAATGTATGCTTTGTTGTAATATCCACCATCCACTCTTCAAATCCTTGACCCCAGTCACTTTATAGTATATACGTACCAGTATGAATCTGTTAGCAGATGCCACGAAGCTACTGAAAAAACAATAAACCAAGCATCATGAAAAGACTTAATTGAAGTGACTGGTAAGGGATTTAAAAAGAGAACTATTAAAAAGATAAACCAAATCGAGTTTCATGCTGGTTCTTCTCGATGACTGGGTTGTTTTTACGATGACGAGAATTAATTTTGACATTTCAAACTGACAACTTTCAAATATTTGTTTTCATTCTCTTTGTTTACGTATTTGTTACGAGAGTATGCTCTCTTAAATTTTCTTGTCTCCCACAAACAATTTTATCTATGTCCGGATCTACTTATAAACATTGACTCCTGCATATACATACTTGGATTTAGATATGCCTTACGATGAATATATTCATTACAAATAAAAATGATCAAAAACTTATATACGATTTACGCAGTACCGCTGTATGCATACATACATAGCTATAAATGTACATTTATAACCAAGATATTAGTTCGATACTATTATTATAGAGGCGCTGATTGGAATGAACGAGTGCGACTTCTATATATATAACGTACTCTGTGTTTTTGACGATGTCGGTTGACGTTTCAGGGAGATGAGGTTGAATGCCATGGAATAAATCACTGAATCATAGATTTAACCATATATGTATATTTAATTATTTTTTTGTCTATTGTCACTTAACAATTGACTGACAATACTGTTTTTTAGCCTTGTGTCACATCATGTTGGTATGGTTTTTGTTTACCATTCAGGATACTCATGTCAATGATCCATATTAATAAATAATCATAGATTTCGCCATATTCAGTTTAATATTTTTGTCTATGGTCACTCAAAAACTGACAAGTCGTACTGTGTTTCTTAGCCTTTTGTCATGATGCCACATTGGTCCTGTTTTGGTTGTCATTCATACTGATTTTTTTTTATTAATAAAACTGTACTCTCTGTGCATTAACTTTTTTCCAAATTATTATTGCATGGAACTATTATAGATGTTTCTGATCACGAATATGGTTTTAAAAATCTTTTTCTAGCCGTTTATACTTCGGGATTTAACTCAAAAACTTCTTGAGTGATTTATATAAACATTTTTACAAAAAGAGCTTATATCAGTCCTCGATTAATAGGGTACTACAATATTTTTTATTTTTAAGGAACTATATAAAATTCAGCATATATTTTATTAATTATCAGTATGTTATACTTTTAGTAATTTAATGGTTTAGGAATAGCATTGTAATCAATTGGATATCTGTAAGTTTTAGATTTTGGTATATAGCAACGAACTTTTTGGATTTCGTGTACATTCACTGATTTCAATTGGTAAATCTCAACCTGAGAAATGTTCTTGTAGTACCACCGTATGTGGGAAAATATATTTGTTTTTCTCGGATTTTATAATTGCCAATATGTTATGGATTGGTGTGGTATTTATGCCCATACCTTCTTTCGGGAAGCGGGCTTCCTACAGTTTCATGGGATGTGTTAATGTATTAATAAACATAACATAAAATAACGAGAAAGCTTAATTTGAAACTGTAGTCCAGTAAAGCTGTTAAGACATTGCTAGGTCAATAGCGTAATCAGTTCGAGAAAAATAAAAACTTAATTTTAAATTGAATCACAAGAATTCAGGTAGACAATTATACACATTAGTATATTATTTACACTTTTTTTAGGTTTTAGAGAATATGAGTGAAATCACGTACAGCAGTACCTGGAGCGAAGCCCAAGTATTGCTTTTAGAAAATTCCGCATTCAAAAATGATGTCAGTCTATTAGGCATGGACAAGGAGGATGCATTGATTGGTAAGTTTATTTGTTATTCTTCTAGTTAGTTTGAATTTTGCCATTTGGTTTAACAGTTCAACTTATATTATTCTTAAGAAATATGAGTAGTCCTTGCAATAAGTTCTCAAAATAGTGATATTAACCAAATCGACATAATGTAGTTGAAAGGTAATGTTTATGTGGAGAGTGGACTGCATGTAAGGTTTTACTGGGTTTTTGGAATAAAAAACGAGGACAATGATGTATGTAGGTAGCGTCGGACATTTAATTATAACTAACAAATCAGTGTTGCATGTTAAAAGAAAAAAAAAAAAATATTTGTTGGGTTGCCAACAGTGGTTTTTATGTAAGCCTATATTTTTCTCGAAATTTTAATTATTTGTGGAAACATTCTCAGTACTTCATTTATGTAAAACAGAACTTCAAATGTTCAGAATTATGGCAGACATTTGTTTTACAGATGTTTTTGTTTCTACATAGTATATGAATGTGGAATAAAAGTGGAAAACCGAAAACAGTTAAGCTTTAATTATGAACTATATCCCAATTGGATATTATCGGTTTATTATTTTTGATTTGAAATTTGTTATAATGAAAAATATTGAAATAACTAAGCACTCGATTTGAAAGGATAACGATTCATATTCGCGAGACGTAAATCGAGATAAGTGACGATTTGAAATATCGATTGTTCGATGTAACTCGAAACAAACTTGAGTACTATTTGTAAACAGTAAATGAATTTTAGAATAAATTTTTTATAACTTGTTTCATCATTTTAGTGTAATTTCTTGTTATTATTATTATTACGATATTTATAAGTTTTATGTTGTTTATTGCAGTTTTTGAACAGCATATAAGAAATTTAGAGGCCGAGTATCAGCAAGAACGCGAACAGGTTAAAAAGAGAAATAAAAGACAACAGCGGAAGAATAGAGACAACTTTTTGGTAAGTTTTTAGTAAATAGTAGTCCGGTGAAGCTGTTAAGACCTTGCTAGGTCAATAGCATAGTCAGTTCGAAAAAAAAGAAAAACATTTTGGAAAATAATAAATCTTTGTAGTTAATTTAATGATAAGTAATGCTAATCTTACGGTATGTATATAGTAAATTTGTAGTTTTTTCTCAAGTTGCTGTGTGACAGTGTGCAGTAAACAAATATTAGGTATTGATGAGGCAATGGAAAACCTCGGAGTGAATTATAAGTTTGGAGACATCTGTGAAAGGTTTTCGTTAACTAAATCATCTCGGTAGATGTCAATTCATTTCATAGTGTGATTTTGTGAAAAACTTTATGTTGTAATTTTATTGTTCTTATGATATTCTTTCACATTTACTTTATTGATTTAATGTCTAATTTTTCAAATTTAATAATGTAGCCTAATTAAGTTCTAATTATTATGAATTTGTTAATTCATCTATGGTCACATAACCATGTTTACTTGACCTTATATTGTTCAATGTTTTTCTATGCCCTGTGTAAGTCGTGAGTATTCACAGACTAAACATTTAACAAAATGTAAATTCCGTTATTACGATAGATAATAATATTGTTATAGGCATTGTTGGACAGTCTACATGAAGAAGGAAAACTCACATCGATGTCATTATGGGTCGAGTTATATCCAGTCATTTCGGCTGATATGCGGTTCTCGGCTATGCTTGGTAAGTTTAATAAATATACTAGCAGGTCCAGTAGATGCTGTCCTGCCTTGATAATGAAATCCATCCTTAAAATCCTCCGCAGCGCCACCTACAGGGTCCAGTTGTGAATCTAAACCATTCTTGAATTTACCTGAACACACAGAAAATTTTGTGAAAATGGTCATGGTGGGTGATTTGACCCGTGGAATATCAATTAGATGTCCGCAGGTTCGAACCCTAGCATGTACCAACGAGATTTTCGGATTTCGGATTCACTTATTAATTTAAATTGGTAACACTATCAGCTGAAGGTGAAGGAAAACATCGTGAACAACAACATGAACCTGAGAAATGTTCTCGTAGTACCACTGTATGTGATAAAATATAGTACTGTGAATTTTTCAGAGCTTGAAATCGCCAATATCTCGTGGGATGGTGTGGTGATTATGTTCATACCTTCCTTTGGGAAGATAGACTTCTTCTAAAGGTCTCTATAGTACTGTGAATTTTTCAGAGCTTGAAATCGCCAATATCTCGTGGGATGGTGTGGTGATTATGTTCATACCTTCCTTTGGGAAGATAGACTTCTTCTAAAGGTCTCTATAGTACTGTGAATTTTTCAGAGCTTGAAATCGCCAATATCTCGTGGGATGGTGTGGTGATTATGTCCATACCTTCCTTTGGGAAGATAGACTTCTTCTAAAGGTCTCTATAGTACTGTGAATTTTTCAGAGCTTGAAATCGCCAATATCTCGTGGGATGGTGTGGTGATTATGTTCATACCTTCCTTTGGGAAGATAGACTTCTTCTACAGGTCTCTTAAAAGGCTGATGATGAATGATTTTATCACATTTTTCAAGTATGGAAAAAATTATATTAAAGAGTATCCTTCCTCTCATTGTTGTCTTCTATATTCCTAGCTAATGCCCGCGACTTCGTTCGCCTGAAATAGTTACTTTGGGCTAACGCTAACTTTAACTCTCGACTTCGTTTACGTAGAACGTGAAAATATTTTAAATAATACGTACGTTAACCAAACATTCTTGATTGGGGCTCCGCTTCTATTGGCCTTAGCGTCATGATATATCACAGAGTACGTTATATAAATAGAGGTCGCACTCGTTCTTTCCAATCAGCGCCTCTATAATATGAGTTTCGAACTAACATTGTTGGTTATAAATGTACATTTATAGCTATGTATGTATGCATACAGCGGTACTGCGTAAATCGTATACAAGTTTTTGATCATTTTTATTTGTAATGAATATATTCATCGTAAGGCATATCTAAATCCAAATATGTATATGCAGGAGTCAATGTTTATAAGTAGAACCGGACATAGATAAAATTGTTTGTTGGAGACATGAAAATTTAAGGGAGCACACTCTCGTAAGAAATACGTAAACAAAGAGAATGAAAACAAATAGTTGAAAGTTGTTAGTTTGAAATGTCAAAATTAATTGTCATCCACCATCTTTTGTTATCAAACTTGCCAAAAAAATTATATAACAGTGCCATCTAGAGAGTGGATTGATAACCAAAAATAGACGAGCCTTTTCCATACAAATCCGATTCAGAAGAGTGAAAATAGCCTGATGATATATAGCCTATAGCCTTCCTCGATAAATTAGCTATCTAACATAAAGAATTTTTCAAATGGGATCAGTATTTCCTGAGATTACCGCGTTCAAGCAAACAAACTCTTCAGTTTTATAATATTAGTATAGATTCACACACATAAGATAATGGATGTGATGAGTTTAATGTTTCGGGGATCATGTATCTGTGATTGACAGTTCTATACATCATTAAATTTCACGTAATATTCAATTTATCACAGGTCAAAGTGGATCAACACCATTGGACCTATTTAAATTCTACGTGGAGAACTTAAAGGCCCGTTTCCATGACGAAAAGAAGATAATCAAGGAGATACTGAAAGAGAAGGAGTTTGAGGTGAAACCTGATACTACATTCGAAGAATTCGCTACTGTCGTCTGCGAAGATAGCAAGTCTGCGTCCCTTGATGCTGGAAACGTCAAGCTCACATACAATTCGCTCCTTGAAAAGGTATGTATGTGAACATAGCTTTATACAGGTGGTAATAATATATAATTCAATGATGTCTTCTAATCACTTTATAATGGGAAATTAGGCCGAAACACGGAAGAAGGAAAAGCTTAAAGAAGAATCCAAAGCCCAAAAGAAAATGGAAGCGGCCTTCAAATGGGCCTTGAACGATGCGAATATTGATCACCAGCTGTCGTGGAGCGAGGCCAAAGAGAAAATCGATCTGACGGCTCCGGAGTTTGCTGCTATACCCAGTGAGGAAGACCGTATTAGAATATACAAGGTACGTAATTTAATAATTCAGTTTCTCTGCTATGACAGAAGAGGATTCTCCTGTCTCAGTAATTTCAAATTGAGCCTTTTATACGTATTCAAAATTCTTTGGATGATTGTAAAAAATAGTGAAATATTTTGATTTTTATTATTTTGAATAACGTAGGTACATATCCTATATTAAGTCTCAGTTTTCTGTAGAATAAGATATCTATATATTAATACGTGAAGCCTAAATTTGTTTGTATCCCTTTTTAATGGAATTGGGCGAATGGATGAACGATGAAATGAAATTTGGCATAGTTAAAGTTTATATGGAGGAGAAGTGCAGAAACCTATTTATTTTATATAAAATGCATTAGAAGTACATTAAATTAATTAAAGTATGCATTACTCACACTAATGCTTCAATTATACACACATGTAAATAAAAAAGACATTTTGACATCTATCAATAACGCACTTCAAAAAAGGTTGCGAAGGAGGTTGCAATGCTCGACTGTATGTATTTTTTAACCGACTTTGAAAAAGGAGGAGTGTTTAGGCTAAAATGGTTAAGAGGCGTTGCATTGCACAGCGGTATTATCCGTCCTTTAAATCCATCAAGTGTCATATTTCCTCCCCCAACCCCCTCACCGGTGCTTAAGTCAGTCCGTATACGAAATTACTACTGCGCACATCTTTGTGAGTGACTTTTAAATAACAAATTGCATTATAAACGTTCCTTATTATAATTAGAGAGTATAAGTGAAAGGTGCGAACCGAAGTGTTAGTGAAACAAGTGGAGGTTTCCTACGACCGTAATAACAGCCGAAAGGTGAGTCCTATTTTTCCCCATATCTTTCCGACCGTTGTGCATTCTCAGCGATCACCAAAAAAGCATCACGCCGAATTACAAAACCATTTTAATCACAATTACAACCCGCGTTTACAAGGAGATTACTACGTTTTGTTATATGTTTTTTTTTATGTATGTTAATCTATATCTCCGCAAATTGTGAACAGATTTTAATGATTCTTTCTTTTTTATTTGAATTACTTATATTCAGCAGTGATCCTATATAAATTTGAAGAAAATATTCAACCCCTAAGGGGTGAAATATCGTTTATTTGATTTTCACCCACTTCGTCTCTACGTATTTACTTGAAATTGGAATCGATTTATTATACCCATTAAAAATCAGATATATTTATGAACACTAAAAATAGGGAAATATTTTATTTTACACAAAAAAATAAACCGCCTTCGATGTGAAAAACGAATAAGGCACTAACAAACGAAAAATAACTTAATTATTAAATTAACCGAATTAAATAAAAAATATTGATATTTGAACTACCTAATTATATATTTGAAGTCGATGCCATTGATAAAAGAACCCCAATAAAGTTCAAACTTTAAAAATTCAATGAACTATGGTCGAATGTCGACCACTGGGCGCCCACTAGTATGTATATAAATAGGCGAAGACAAAACAGTTAACTACCATCTTCTCCGATGTTTGTCAACCGAATTTCTTTTTTTTTTCTTGTTTAGTAGACATTGACAAGAATTTGTGTTATCAATTTAAAAAAAAATGCGTACTAGCTATAAGAATGTATACTATATATGAAGTATATAATATGTGTATAATACTAGTCCTATATATGCGTGATGAAGCTTCGACTACTTGTCACGCTAAAAAGTAACAACAAAAGTAATTTCGACAAAGGCGCAATAAAATGTTGGCACAAACCTTTATCATACCAATTATAACTCGGAATCAGTGTTGCCAAGTTTCCTTGATGTGTGTAAAAACCACGGGCCCAGTTAACATGTTGTATCTAACGTCACGCAGGTCAAGAGTTCGTGACGAATGACGTTAATGTCCTCCCACACCCTTTTTCACTGCAACCAATCTTGTAGTAAATTATTACTGCTATTGTCGAGTAGGTAATTATATTACAAATTTCTTGCGATCGTATCAATGAACCAAAATGGTTGTTAGAACTTTCCAGGGAGTTTCTGTGGCAAGCCAGAATCCATGCTCCGATCCACTTCACTTTGTGCACAGTAACCAAACTATATTACGTAAAACACCACCAATATTACACAATACAGAGCCAAATAACACAAGATTATGAATAAAATATAAGGACCACTACATGAATTCCATTATCCCGCCAGTTTTTGGTACCTCATACCTGCATTTTTTGTGTTACCTTAGACTGAGAGATATGAGCATGAGATTTGATATTTTACTCCTAATTGTGCGTCACATGTAAAATGAACACGACTTCATAAGCCACTATGTGATTTCTATATTATCAGTAATAATTTTCTGCATATGTACTTCCACGCATCATTTTTAACTATGTATATTGTATGTGTGTGTATATATATAAGACGTATATTATTCCAGGATTTCCAACACGAGCAGGAAGAGAGTTGTATGCATTACCATCACCCGAAATTGCGCAAGTCAAAACGATCCAAGAAAAAGAAGCGTTCGCATTCTGCATCTCTGGTTGGTTTCTATACTATTACACATACTTTAATGAAAAAAGATTTTTTTACGTTTTATTTAAATGGGAAACTTTGACTGCTCACCGACACCTTTTAAAATTGAGCTAAAAATCCAGCCTTGGATAATAATTTCAATAAACCTAGGTTGAACGACCGGTGATAAAACGTATGAGCGGCGACCCGGAGTAAATGACTTTCGATAATAAAACGGACAATAAACCCTTTTGTTTGTTCAAATTTCGAAAAATTATCCTTTGTTATTTGGTTGGCTTCACTTTCACTTCACCCGATGGTCATTGACACTGGGTTAACGTAGACGCTAAGAGGATGGAATTTAATTTTTGTATTCTTCTAGATAATTAGCTCAAATATCAAATATAAGCACCTATTTTTTAAATTGATTTAAAACGAGAATCGAGTACAGAGTGTTCTCCATAATTATTGCTACTGTCTAAACATTCATCTGGTATAAATAAAAATTAATTATCGAATGTATGTAAGTCTATCGCTACAGAACGGCTTCAACTATTTGGATTTTTTTTTTAATGTTTATTATTGTCAGGACAAGGTTTGTACGAAATAAAATGTTAAATAATCGTACAGAGTTGTGAAACATTTAAGTTGAAAAATTAACATAACATACAGCGTCATGATGTTTGTCCACGATGAACTCCGAAACTACTCAACTGTTCTTCATGAAAGTTGGCATTCATGTATAATTTGGATTTGATTAATGGCCTCTATAATTTTAAATTACAAATTAAACGATTGTCAGTGTTGATTATTGTTATTAATTGTAAGTTTCACCAGTCTCGAACAGATGGCGCTTTAAACTATACTGTATCACGTAAAATGTCATTTATGTTGTTTATACTGGTTAAATAAGGTTTTATAAATTGAAATTAAAATCGTTAATAACAATGTTTATTTTTTTCATCTCTGTAACTTAAAGTTAATTAGTATAGAGTATAAATCTTTCACATTTATGTACGAAAAGCTGCGAAGTTCAAAAATCCTTTATAAGCCAAAGAAACCTATATATAACGAGGATGTAAAAACAATCTCGAAGTTTTATGTAACGAGGTTTTATTGTTTTTTTTTTAACCTTAATTTTGACAACCAATCTCCCCGATTTTTACTGCCATTGTTCAAGTAGTTAATAATATTACAAGTGTCCTGTGATTGTTTCAATGTTTCAACAAGATGGCGGCTCCCCAGTTAGAGCTTTCTAGGGAATTTTTGTGGAAATTCATGCTCCGTGGTATTATTCTCCATTCACTTCACTTATGCACAATGATCGAACTATATTACGTTAAACACCACCAATTTTACAAAATATAGAGTCAGATAACACAAGATTATGGATAAAATATGAAATCCACTACGTGATGGACTAAAATGCCGTCAAAAACTATTGTACATATTCTGTTTACAGTCTCGGTCTCGTTCGGCATCGCCTGTCCCAGTGCAGGGTTCGACGTCGGGCCCAGTCGTGCGTTCGCCCTCGCCAGCGCCCTCTCATACCACCTGGAGCTCGGATGAAGCTCGCAAACATAAGAAATCGAAGAAAAAACATCGCAAGCACTCACCGTTACCGGTTATTATACACAAATACAATATAAGTAGAATCAAAATCAAAATATCCTTTATTCCGTTTAGGCCCTGAGAAGACGCTTATGAACGTCAAAGCTACCACCGGTTCAGAAAACAACCAGTTATCGAGAAGAACCGGCAAGAAACTCGTTCTGATTTATCTCTTCATGTTATATATTTTTACAAAACATAAATAGTTACATTAGTTTTTAGTGGATGCACAGAGAGGGTCTTCATTTCCAGACGTCACAATCGTTCACATATTGATCCAGTCTATAATAGCCTTTAGACATTATAACCCGCTTGACATCGTTCTTGAACTCGCTATCCGGTAAATTGGTAATGTGTTTTTGGACTTTGTTATAAAACCTAACACTATTACCTAAAAAACTGGTTTTGGACTTAGTGAGACTGAAGTATGGAATGACCAATTTCTTTCTATTTCTAGTATTTAAATTATGTTTGTCTTTTACTAGATCCAGCATATCTAAGTTTTTGCGGACATACATTAAATTATCAAGAATGTGTTGGGAGGGCAGAGTTAAGACACCGAATATACCGATACCTGAAACTTAGTCTTAATTAATTCGCGAGGCTTAGGCTTAAGCTTAGTCTTGAATAATTACTTTTTTTTTTTTATTGTAGCACGGCAAAATAACTGCACTGTGCCTGATGGTATGCATAGTACAATCCAAAAACAATGGCGACCACCGAGTGACACACTATCCATCGCCGGTCGTCGCTGTCATGCCGGCCTGCGAAAAGCTGGATATACACAGACTGATCCCGAAACGCGACTCGCAAATCCCGCAAATCACTATGACGGGCTTTTTCGCCATATACATGGTGGTCGCGACCCAGTCAGGGTGTTAAACCCTACCACCCCACTTTCGCCATTGCCTCGTTCGTTATTCAGCAGGGTGCACCACGTGCAGGTGAGGTTGCCTTGGGTGTCTCAAGTCTTAGATGTTATTTGACACCCCTTACACCCCAAAATATTACATAATATAGCCTTAACTATGGTCCCAAACCAGGCAATGCCTGTCTCATGGAAGCCTAATGACTGATTACAGATTTCCTTAAATGGCGCGTATTGACTTGACAACATTTAGAGGAAATTACATTTTAAGAGAATTAAATTTAAGACAAAGAAACAAAATCGTATATTAACTGAATAAATGTTATAGTGTGAGAGACGGTGTGTGTAGTTATGATGAATGTGTGTGTAAAAGTGAGTGAGTATACGTGTATGTGCTCGTATGACAGATATGTATAATTCTTGGGATGCTGATAAAGTTGAGTAGATTTTCAGTCCGTTAATATATTCGCTCATATAATCTGTTTTTAAAGGACTTTAAAGAAATTTCTCTCATTGATTCGCAAAATTTATAATTACAGTCAAAACCGTTTATGGCGACATCGTTTAGAACAAAATACCGGTTATATTGACCCGGAACTAAGGTCCCGGCTGAATTCTGTATTTCGAAAATATCACCTGTTGTTACTTACGACTATCGGTTTTTACAACTAAATATGAGTATAGTCCCTTTGATGTCGTTATAACAGATTTTGACGGTATTTCCTGTTTCAATATTTTATGTAAAATTTGAACGTAATATGAGGTGTGGTGTGGTTTTGTTATTTGCGCAAAATATATGAAACCGAAAAATTAGAATAGGTTTTAAAAAAATGATTATCAAATGCGCAATTTTTTTTTAGGAAGTGTATAGATTTTTTTTTCTTTTGATTTTTCTAGTATTGTAATCTCAGTTAACCCAATAGTGTTTCGACCCTTACAAGAAACATGATTGATCGACATTAAAAATTTTATTTTTATAAATTGTCAATTTTCTTGCTGTCTGTACATATCTTTTTCTTTTTATCAAAATCAACGAATGCTGTTGAACTGTATGAAAACCGTGTGGCCAGTCCTCTAAGAACCTTTAGGGACCTGACCCATTTCAACAATCCAATCCTGTGTAGAGTTACCGCCCTACCGCCTACTTTGCTAGGCTATAAAAAAATGAAATAAAGGCAAAAAAAATGTATATTACCGTATTCCCCATGTTAACGACTTTTATGCTGAATTTCATTACAATTCGTCCACTTGTTTTTGTCCACCGATCGAACTGATTTGGATAAGGTCGGTTTTTAACGTTCGGAGAACATTGCTTTTCTAAACTAACGGCAAGGTATTTCGCTTTCTGTGCTATCAAACGCGACGGGCAGACCGTGGTCTCTGTCAACGGGCGTGTCACACTAAAGTTCATGCTAGGTTCCAATACGCAAGATGGAATAGTTGGTTATCCTCTAGAAGCCAATCTCATCTATTGCCACGGATCTCGAAAATACGGGTTTTCATCGCTATCCGCAGTGGGCGCGATTTTCCTCGGACGAATATGCATTGTGGGCTCGAGTTCGAGGTTTCCCTGAAGTTAGTATGGAAGTGGTCAACCAGGGCATCGATAACCAGGTGGCACAGGTGTTGGCCTCATGAACGCGCCCGGATTCCTATCGGATTATCTCTGAAATACCTATCGAGTTTCGCGTAGCCAGTGACATTTGACGGACGGAGAGCTGGTGTCAAATGGATAACCTAGCTGGAGTATCTGCGGGCGGTCAGAGACAAGTTCGTGTATGACTTGAATGCGTTGTAACTGTAGTGAGACATTTTTTAGTGATCCCGATAGTGTGGATCTCCTCTCCCTTTGCACTACGCCTTTTATACATTTCCATTCGATTCGTCTTACAATCTTACAATGTACTTAATTATATTTATCGGGAGAGCTGCTATCGACCTGCGTTCGTGCTATTGACTATACGGGGGAGTTACTAATGACCTCAAACGTCATTGGTTGAAGTTATTGACTGTTCATGCATCTCGACACTATTTACCTCGGTGTAAGATGCTACTGGTTGGATGTAACAGCTGTTCATGCATCTTAACACTATTTACCCCGGTGTCACACTCCATTGGTTGGTAGTATCAGCTGTTCGTGCCTCTTGATCATTAATGGCTTTCAGCTCCACAGAGTACGTTATATAAATAGAGGTCGCACTCGTTCTTTCCAATCAGCGCCTCTATAATACTATTTTCGAACTAATATTTGTTGGTTATAAGTGTACATTTATAGCTATGTATATATGCATACTGGCTGCAATCGGGTTTTAGGTTTAAAAATATAATTGAAACCGGTGATAACCGTTTTGGTGCAGACGAAGTCGCACGGGTCAGCTAGTTACAAATAAAAATGACCAAGAACTTGTATACGATTTACACAGTACCGCTGTATGCATATATACATAGCTATAAATGTACACTTATAACCAACAAATATTAGTTCGAAAATAGTATTATAGAGGCGCTGATTGGAAAGAACGAGTGCGACCTCTATTTATATAACGTACTCTGTGGAGCTGAAAGCCATTAATGATCAAGAGGCACGAACAGCTGATACTACCAACCAATGGAGTGTGACACCGGGGTAAATAGTGTTAAGATGCATGAACAGCTGTTACATCCAACCAGTAGCATCTTACACCGAGGTAAATAGTGTCGAGATGCATGAACAGTCAATAACTTCAACCAATGACGTTTGAGGTCATTAGTAACTCCCCCGTATAGTCAATAGCACGAACGCAGGTCGATAGCAGCTCTCCCGATAAATATAATTAAGTACATTGTAAGATTGTAAGACGAATCGAATGGAAATGTATAAAAGGCGTAGTGCAAAGGGAGAGGAGATCCACACTATCGGGATCACTAAAAAATGTCTCACTACAGTTACAACGCATTCAAGTCATACACGAACTTGTCTCTGACCGCCCGCAGATACTCCAGCTAGGTTATCCATTTGACACCAGCTCTCCGTCCGTCAAATGTCACTGGCTACGCGAAACTCGATAGGTATTTCAGAGATAATCCGATAGGAATCCGGGCGCGTTCATGAGGCCAACACCTGTGCCACCTGGTTATCGATGCCCTGGTTGACCACTTCCATACTAACTTCAGGGAAACCTCGAACTCGAGCCCACAATGCATATTCGTCCGAGGAAAATCGCGCCCACTGCGGATAGCGATGAAAACCCGTATTTTCGAGATCCGTGGCAATAGATGAGATTGGCTTCTAGAGGATAACCAACTATTCCATCTTGCGTATTGGAACCTAGCATGAACTTTAGTGTGACACGCCCGTTGACAGAGACCACGGTCTGCCCGTCGCGTTTGATAGCACAGAAAGCGAAATACCTTGCCGTTAGTTTAGAAAAGCAATGTTCTCCGAACGTTAAAAACCGACCTTATCCAAATCAGTTCGATCGGTGGGGGAAAGGGGAAGAGGAGGGGAGGTGGGCTTCCGGCGCTCTCACTGACCGAACGAAACGCAAAAATGCAAGCACTGTTACTTCACGTCGGTTTTCTGTGAACTCTGGTACTACCCCGGCCGAGCCGATCCATTCATGCTGTAACCAGTAATAGCTTCAGTGTGGCTCTACCACATACAAAAAGTTAACTATTGAGTAAATAACTGACTGGAAGATTAAATTTGTACTTATTTATGTCTAAATAAAATTACGGCTATCCCAACATGGTTT
>MU158707.1:600216-639523 GCA_015888305.1 Antheraea pernyi
TTTTGTCCAATAAAATGGAGGGAGTTTTCCAGGATAAGGAAAAACAAAAATTTGTGGTTAATAAAATTCTTAATGGATTTTGGTAATTTTTTGCGACACCTTAGTACAAGAGCCAGCAACGTTGGAAGAACGAGAATTTTAGAAAAGCTGGTTCTTTAATATGAAGATATATTATGCCCTTCCAAACAGGATTCAGGATACCTGGTAGCCGGTTAACGTTGTATTTTTTAATGCGAATTACACCTTTACAGATCAACATTTTGATTTATAAATAATTTAAGGAACATTTTTTATCAGTAACTTTTATAAGTTTAACGTTTATACGTTATTAAAACATGAATTTTTCACTGCCAGACAATTTTCTTATTGACAATAATGTGCCTGGTGATATTCTTTATAAACAAAATAATTCATTTCAAACCATTTTATTTTTTCCCTTGCAAAGAACATATTTCATTTTGTGAACCAGGCTCTTCCACAATTATGGCTATCTTAATTATACAGCCAGTGTTGCGCTAAGCTAGAGTTATAACTAAGTTATTCTATACATAGGTTTTGGTAGGGAGTAGAGCCACGCTGAAGCTATTACTGGTTTCAGGATGAATGGGTCGGCTCGCCCGGGGTAGTACCACCCTCTAACAAAAAGCCGACGGGAAGTAACAATGCTTGCATTAGTGCGTTTCGTTCGATTAGTGAGAGCACCGGAGAGGCCCACCTCTCTTCCCCTTCCTCCTCTCCCCTTCCGCTTCCTCCCCCTCCAACACAGGTTGGCAAGGCACTTACGACTCTCCTGGTGTTGCAAGTGTCGATGGACGGTAGTTATTACTTAACACCAGGTGACCCACCTGTCCGTTTGCCTCCTATGACATAAAAAAATAAATTATATTTTTAATTTACCCTTTTTTATGTTGAAATAAAATAATATTAAAAAAAAGTATGTGTGTGTACTTATGTACACGCATTAGAAGTTATACTTCTTTGGCGTAACAAGTAAAAATCTTTTCAAAAATTTTATCTTGCGCCTTATTCTACGTTTGTAGAAAAAACGACACTAACAATAAAAAAAAGGTATTTAATACAAGTTTAAAGGTATAGACAAACAGGCAGATCCTGGAGAATCCATTGCGTTTTATGGGACAAAAAGTATCCTAAATGTAATCTCGTAACATTAGTTATCACTGTGCCAAGTTTCGTCAAAATCGGTTCAGTACTTTCCGAGTGATGCGCGTTCACAGGGACAGACAGACAGACAAAAATTTTAAAAGGGTTAGTTTTGGCTTCTATATCGATAACAAAGCCTACCCCGATCAAAATTTTCAAAAAATATTTAATGTACAGATTTGACCTTGCTACCGTTTTATTATAATATAGATGAATATATTCATCGTAAGGCAAATCTAAATCCAAGTATGTATATGCAGGAGTCAATGTTTATAAGTAGATCCGGAGATAGATAAAATTGTTTGTAGGAGGCAAGAAAATTTAAGGGAGCACACTCCTTTAACATATACGTAAATAAAGAGAATGAAAATAAATATTTGAAAGTTGTCAGCTTGAAATATCAAAATTAATTGTCGTCCACCATATTTTGTTATTAAACTTGCCAAAAAAATTATATAACAGTGCCATCTAGTAAGCTGATTGATAACCAAAACTAGACTAGCCTTTTCCATACAAATCCGATTCTGAGGATTGAAAATAGCCTGGTCAGCTCTCGCTGAATGTCTTAAAAGACGACCAACGATGAGATACTGAGCATGTAGTCCGGTTAAGCTGTTAAGGTCTTGCTAGGCTAATAGCGTAGTCAGTTCGGAAAAAAATATATACTGGGCATCCTCGCTCAGACAGTTGGGCTAGTCACACCCACGGATAATTCGTCGTAACTATATTCAGTGTTGTGTTTCTGTATCAGCTAACGTTTTATTCCATTGTTCTTGGTGGATTGATTGATCAAATCATAACCATGACGTCATTATGGATGACGTCATACTTTCACATGGACGTCATTGTATTTTCACCACGACAGATACGTTCTCATAATAAGAAGCGTAACAATTGTCATATTTACAGAAATCACCCACACCCGAGGAGGGCGGTATATCTGATGACGAAGAGTTGATGCGGCCAAAGGTCAAGAAGACGAAACGCAGCGCACCCAACAGCCCTGATGAGGAACAGCCCGAGCACTCGTACAAACCTAAGAAGAAGAAGGAGAAAAAAGACAAGAAAGACAGGCATGTTCTTGTTCATAAATAGCATTTAAACGTGGTGTATACTCTACAGAATACAAATATATGCGATACTAGATGCTGCCTGCGACTTCATTTCCGTAAAAATAGTTTTGTTGCATCACAGGAACTGCGTATTATATCTGGATTAATTGTTATCTGTTTTTTATTTATTTTTCTATTAAACTCCTGTTTAGTCTGTATGGAAAAACGCAATAATACGTAATAGATATCAGATACTCTATAAACTGGTAAAACATTTCTTCTAATAGCGTACTGCCTTCTCGGAGAATAACCCGGGAAAAATCAATTGATGCTTCAATTTTATTTGTATTTAACAGTTGTCTGCAACTTTGTTCGAATTTAAGTAGTTTAAAATAGTACAAGTTGCCAGAAATAATAAATTAATAAATATATTTTTTAAACTAGTGGTCGTCCAATGGTCGATATTCGAGCATAATAATGAATACAAACTTTTTTCTTCATGTGTTAACATATAGATAATATTATTCTTAGTATTATCTGTATAGAGTATTGTACAAATATTGTAGATTGTAAACATGTAAACTATGACGAATAGAATTAAAAATAGAGGTTTAGACTCATCGATGGTATGAACAAAAACTATTTACAGTTTTTTTTATTGATGACAGTAAAGGTCGTCAATTGCTACGAAGTAAAATTAAATTAAAAGGATTAACTGAGAAACTGAGGAGAAAGTAGTACTCAATTGATTTATCTTAACCTGTTTATAATTGGATATCTATTATATTTATACTACTAAGAAACTAGAAATATTCATTGTCTGTTATGACACCACAATAAAATTAAAATAATGTTTTAAATAAAATAGTTTGAAAGTCGGTGTCATTCCTCCTCCTTGACCTTATATTTTATTGAACATTTTACTTTGTTTGGTATGTATAGTTCTAACTTATACTAATATTCGAACTTCAAGTTATAAGGAATGCTTTGATTGATTGCTTTTTTAAATTCTATGTTTATCATTACAATTTAAATTTAAACGTGATGTTGCATGGCTTATATTACTCCCAGATCGTAAGGCTTGTATTTAATGGAAAGTGTTTTCATTTAATTTCTATATTTGTTGTTTATTTCCTATTTTTTTTATCTATATCTTACCTCTGTGCGTGAGATGGTAATTTTGAATACGATTTGGAACTTTTAAAAAGATATAGGTTGTTTTGTCCTGACTTGCTGTTTTTAAATTATATATTATATTTTTATTATAACTGATTAGGCCCTATAAGTAAAAGTAAGTAAGTAACCTAGTTTACTCTGTGTATTTTCGAATATAAAATATTTTCTCAAAACCGTTTTGGAAATTACATCAAAGAAATAAATAATAAGACAGCTATAAAATATTATGATATCATAGTTTGGCTTTTGGTAACTTCTAAATAACTCTATCAGTGTAAGAAGGTTTTTCTGGGAAATAACACGCAGTCACTTAGATTTTATTTATTTGTATATGTAGATTACTGTTTAATATCTACAAGTGATAGGTTAGGTTAATATAACCTAGAAAATCTCGTAAGGTTGGGTTAAAAAGTTTTAATTTTCTTTCTTATTTGCGATTATTTTGCAATAGTTATCCTTATCGCTTGGTTCCTGTAAGTAATAGCGTAATAATATTTATCTTGGAAAATTACATGGAAAATTCTCTACCTGTTTAAAAAGATCCATCAAAATCAGTTTAATTGTTACCGACGTTAGCCCGGACACATAAAGAGACAGACATACTAAAAATTTTATATGTATTATGGGTTTAGGAATTTGAAAACAGCGACATATAAAACTATTATTTCGAAGTCACAAACAGGCACTACAATTTTACTTATAAGTATATATTAAGGGTATATTATTTTTGAAGTTACTTCTTGAGTTTAAAGATTTAGGAACCGTTGAGTTAAAATTAATTATTTAATATTGCATAAAGTAAGTTTCAGTATAAGATATTTGCAATAAATTTACTTTTAAATAACTAAAATGCAATTTTAAACAATTTTATTTATATATGCATAATTTCCGTTACTATTATAGGTATAGACCTTAATAATAGACTGCATATTGTACAATATAATACTGGGAGAATGATACATTTACTTTGTATAATTAAAAAAAAAAACGTTTGTGGCTTTAATTTATAAGTGTCTTTTATTTTATTTTTTGTGTAATAAGTGCTTTAAAAAAAGAGTTCTAATTCTAGTAGAGTTTCTATCAGCTGAATATATTTATAATAACATTTAATCTCTCACTTTTGAATCAATTTTTAGATAAAAGGGTGGAAGATAGAGGATAAACTGTTTATTCTATGCCACCTATACAATATTGATTGATTTGGCGTCTCGAACTAGGTTTTACATGATTAGGTTAAGTCTTTTTATCATATAGACTTTTTGTGTTACCAACGAATGCAGTATAAATATAAGTACTTTAAAGTTTTAACTGATTTAAAAATATACCTATATAATTTAGCAGGTTGGTCTTCGATATAAATGCAATTTTTCTATTTTCCACTTTAATTACAAGTAATATTGTTTTTTTTTACAAGTCCTACGATATGAAATTAATTACTATAAATTTTCTTTTCTAAATTGTAATCATAGTTATCCTTAAACTTACTATGTACAATTATTATATATGATTAGTGATATACAAAAACCCAAGACGCACACTTAACGTTTCATAATTTTGGATTATGCACTCATTTCAAATAACCTCGCATCGCTTGCGTCCTTGTAAAAACAACTTTAAATCGTTAAGGTTAACTTTGCAAAATCATAAGTTTATCGCATAAATATAACCACGTATGTATATTGCGGAGTTTTTGCGGCTGGTTTTGAGCGCTACTTTTATTCGAGACTGCCTCTTGGGTTTTTATATGTCAATGTATATGATTAAAAAAATAAAATTTATAATTTTCCTTGAATATACTCTTGTTTTTTATTGTTTAAATTTTACTTCGCTCGATAAATCGATGTCTCTTCTGTGGTTAGTTAGTAGAAATATCTTCCTTTTCTTTTTTTAATTATCTTACAATAACTCTTTAAATTTATAAAGTTTTTATTAAATGCAAACTAAGTGAAGCTATTGTCCTGATGAGCTTTCACAGGTTCACCAGATTAATAGGGCGAGCGCTTATGGCGTTCAGTCGCTTAGCAGCAGGTTTAAAGATGTCACAGTGGCTGAATCTCGGTTTGGGCTGTTGCCTTAGATGCAACACCACGAATCTTACTAAGCTGATCATACATATAATAATGAGTGAGACACAAATATGTACCAGCATGTGTGTCTTACGAACTCAAACTATTTTAGTGGTGCAATCCAGTGATAGTGATATATATTTGTATATTTATAATTTTATTTCTGAGGCATCAATAAGACAGGACGAAATTGATGATATCAGAATCTCAGTAGTGTTTGGAGGTTTCATTAAACGTGTGCGGTGAAATTTGTTATAGGGCGGGCGGGTCCACAGTATGGAGTGACGCGGAACTAGAGTCGCGACGTGCGGCTTTGCTCGCACAACTCCACGAGCACGAGGCGGACTGACGATGCGTCACACATGTACATATATTTAACGATTATCCGCGCTCCACACCAGCGCCTTCTACTGCCACCACTGTTCTAGAAGATTCGATGGAAATCAAACCAGAGAGCCCCTCTTCCAATGATTCATAAGTACCAGGCACGTATCCAAACTTTCGGTTCGGGGGGGAGGGGGGGACAAACATATACCTACTTCGTACTTCACAGTGCTTATGATCCCGTTTATTTTATGTATCGTCAGTTTTCGGGGGGAGGGGGGATAAATCCCAAATATACCCCCTCTGTATACGTGCCTGATAAATACCTTTCAAATATCTCATAATTAATTGTACTAGGCAATGATATATTAATGATTTTTTTTAAACATATGGCACGATAATGCACACATACGTAAAGTAATACTGTAACGCCACACTGTATTTGATAAAATGTGGAAGTAAGATGGCATATTATCAATATTGGTGGTAAAAAGAAATAGTTATATGTTGCTTACATACGAGCGGATTGATGGGCCAGCCGTCAAAAATAGGCTAGTTAGCCAAGTTTTAACAAGGCGCTATCGAAACGCTTATGTTGTATCTACAGCATTTTAGTTATAATATCATTGGTATTAGGGGACAAAATGAAAATATAATTTGCTAATAGGTGTGTATTTAATAGTGTATAGTCCAACTTGTATCTCTTTTAGATTCCAATTTTAATTCTGTGTAGGCATTAACATGTGATGCGTGTGTCAAAAATAGTGAGATCCACCAATAGCAACTAATAGGAAAACTGTGCAAGATATTATACCTTTGTTAATAATTTAAAAAAATAATCAAATAAGGTAGCAGAATTGTTATTGGCATAGACAAAAGCATTCAGTTTTAGTATGTCTTCTTGTAAGTAGTTTTTCATATATTTTTAATTTTATAAGTAATGTAGCGAAAGTGGTCATGGACAGTGGGAATAAAAAATAGATGCCATCAAAAAAAAGGAAACGAAAATTATAAAAAATGTTAGGTTTATGGCAGTTTTGCATCATGAGTAAATTGTAACAAGCCTCCAAAACATAAATACATAGACGAACTTCCACCCGTAGTTCGATGTGTTACTGGTGATTAAAAACGATTAAACATTTATTTCTTAAAATTAAAATAAGAATTTAAAATATTCTTATAGTGTCGACAAAAATATTAAGGAAATAGCGACAGACATAATTCTGTGAAAACAATTATTGATGGTTATAATTTAGGATAGAGACTATTATAATTTACATGAAACTTGAAAAAAATACTAAATTTCGATCCTGAGCAAATACACTTACGAAGTTGAATATATTTTCGTCCCACCTCTGGCTAAAACAATTGAAAAGAGATGATATTTTACATATTATGCTTTACACAGTTGCCTCGGGAATAAGGAATAAAGGTCTTAATAGAGTTTCATCCTTTTAATTTAAACTGTTATTACTTGAAAATATAAACAATGATTTACATTAAGACATGTAACGGACGTATATTATACCCCAATAAAATATGAGTGTACTATTTAGTGTTTTTTTTTTATATTCATTGTCTTTATCTATATATATATTAGAGATTCCCACCTATATATTGACTCATCACGATATCTCTGGAACCATAAGGCGTAGCGACTTGAAATATGGTAGGAATATTCCTTTCGCCGAGTAGAGGTCAGCTAAGAACGGATTTTACGAAATTCCACCCACAAGGGGGTAGCGGGGGGTAATCAGGGCGGGACAACGTCAGCCGGGCCCCCTAGTATTATATATATTATTCTAAGATACTATTATTCTGTCTCTCACTCTTCATTATGTGGTGGTGGCCTAGTGGTTTGACCGGTGGAATATTATTTCGATGTCCGCAGGTTCAAACCTCTGCATGTACCAACGAATTTTTCGGGATTCGCGTACATTTACTAATTTAAATTGGTAATACTATGGGCTAACGGTGAACGAAAACATCGTGAGGAAACCCTGAACCTGAGAAATGATCTTGTAGTACTACAGTATGATGGAAAAATATAGAACTGTGGATTTCTCAGAGTTTGAAATCGCCAATACGTCGTGGGCCCGGACTGCTCTAGTAGCTAATGTCAAATTCTACTTTCCGTGACAGCTGTAGTAACCCTTATCCTTTCCTTTAACCTTGCCTATAAGGATTTGCTGTCGTAGTTTAACAATTTAGAAATTCGCCACTGTAGTATTGTTTACGTGATTGCGTCAAAGTGGTTAATCTTTTAGTTTATCTCACATAAATATAAATTTACGAGAATTATATTACGTGCATATTAGGATATCGCAAATCTTGGCGATTTAAAACGATCGATACATATATTTTGACACGGAATGCCTGTATTCCATTTTTGATTAAATAAGGAAATTATTTCGCGTAGAGTATAATATATCTAGCGTAAATAGTATATTTGCTAGGTTTAAATAGCTCGATTAATGCTATTTCTCCAATTGCTGAAACTTGATTTCTGTTTAAAAAAATCTCGATATTATTCAAATATTGTCAGAAAAAACATACAGATTGATACCGTTATTTACACTTCCAGCTTGCGGTCGGACTTTCTTAGGAAGCGCATCGAAAAGGCCGTTTGCACACTCGGTGAATGGTTTCGTCGATGGCGCATAGAAGTTAATCCTGATAAGAGCGCCGCGATACTCTTCGATCCTTTACGACGTAATAATAACCTCGAGCCCATCAGGCTATACGGAACCGATATACCTTGGGCCGACGAGGTCAAATATCTCGGTGTTACATTAGATAAACATTTAAATTTCGAGTCACATATAGATAGAGTACGAAACAAAGCCGCTATGGTTTTGGGTCGCCTCCATCCGTTGCTTTGTCATAGGAGTAAGATGTCCCTCAGACACAAGCTCACTTTGTATAAGACGTGTATTCGTCCCGTGATGACATATAGCAGTCCCGTTTTTGCGCATATGTCGAAAGATAATTTTCATAAGTTGCAGGTTCTTCAAAACCGCGTTTTACGTAAAGTGACCGGTGCCCCGTGGTACGTCCGGAGAGTTGATCTACATAGGGACCTAGAGATGCCTTCTATCTGGGCGTACGTAAAATCACTTACGATTAGTTATTTTGAAAAAGCCGCGAATCATCCCAGTCCGTTAGTGGTATCCGCCGCAAAATACGAACCCGTACCAAACGCTGCGCGTAGTAAAAGACGTCCGCGACATATTTTTACCGACCCTCCCGATGAAATAACGGCAGTGAACGATCAGTACCAGCCTGTCTCTCTAAACAGAGCGTGCTCACGCCCACGCCCGCGTAACCACAGATCACGCCGCCGTGGTCTGGGGGTAAATTTCGCTCCCGCACACCAGACTAGGCCCCCCTCGGCAGCAGCTCAAGCCTAGGTCCGTTCCCTCGGCGTGGAGCCCTTGAGTACGCTGCTCGCGCGATACAGTGACACAAAATCTTACATCACTGCGACAACATTACACATATCACCTCCACACACGTGCACGCATACACGCTTACACATGCAGGTGGAAGGGTTTTATTTTTTTCCCTTATCAAACTGAAATAGTTTAGAATATTATCCGATACGAAATATATATAGGAGTTGTTGAGGTATGTATGCTTGGTACACATATATGTTTCAACAACTCGTATATGTATGAATAGTTAGCTTAGCTTAGGTTAGCTCAGATAGGTCGCGAATTGCTTGTATCAGGCAACAGCCAAAGCCGAGGTGTGCCGCGCACCCTTGAGCTAGTTGTCAAAGTAAAATCGGCTGAGTGCCTTAAGCGCTCGCCTTAGTAGTCCGGTGAAGCTGTTAAGACCTTGCTTGGTCAATAGCGTAGTCAGTTCGAGAAAAAAAACTTCTTTAAAACATTTAAGGGTTCATACCGAAGTTGAAGGTAAATGCTAATGAGTTTTAAAATAGGTGTCTAAAGCATTCAGTGACGTAAATAGTGATAAAGGAGCTCCAAATCAAAATTTATCTGGGTGCTTCTTATCACTGAATTATGTTTTCCACGAAGCGACGCTTGAGTTAGGAGTAGTGTTGTTTAATATATTAATTAGCAATTATGATAACGTTAATTTCAGAAATAATTTTATTCGTTATAATTATATAAATGTTAAATCCAAATTATAGCGTGTTAAAACCAAAATGATAAAATTATTTATCTGCATAGATGTCACTGAGGTTTGTAAAGTAAATAATATTTTCACTGCTTTGTCAATGGAAACGAATGAACTACTGCGATTGGTTGAAAATATTATTTATCAAATTCGTAAACAGAAACGAACTATATAAAATGTGTTTCATTGGATAAAGATTACTTTTTATTGTAATAAAATTCTTGAATTTGACTATTACTGCGAAATCGATTTTAGCTATAGCAATTATATTTAGTTTAGCTGCTAAATACAAGGAACTTATAAGTAAATAACTACGACAAATCCCATTAATTCAACCCAAGCCGTGTGCCGTGGAACCTAGAGCTAGTTGCCAAAATAAAATCGACTGAGTGCCTTAAACGCTCGCCTTAGTAGTCCGGTAAAGCTGTTAAGGCCTTGTTAAACCAATAGTGTAATCGATTCGAGAAAAAAAAATCATTAATTCAGTACGATGCGATATTGATTAAAAAATGCGATTTTAGCTTATAACATCGATTAGTTTTGTTTTAGTTAGATTTTGTTTATAGTCCAGTCATGTTAGGCGTTTCACATCATAATGAGAGATGATAATAAGGTGTATACATGTAGAAACCTTGTGCCAGTATAGAAGTTGTCTTATCTCTTATCCGCGTCCTAAGATACCCAAGGTCAAAAATCATAAAAATAGTTTTTATACAAATATCTCGCTTCCTATAGATGGAATGCTATTCGTATGTATTATGAATATTGCAGAAATTAAAATTCTCTACAACTCTTTTCTCTTAGACATTTTTTATACATTTTACCGTTTTTTAGATGGGTGGAGAGCGTGTAACGCATAAGCGTATTTATATATATAAATATATAAAGCATAATGTGACCGATGCCGATAAATAATACATCGTATAAATACTATAATTACCTTTAAAAAATACCTTACCTTTAAATAAGACACATTGTGCTGACCCTATTGACGTGGTATAAGGGTAAACATGTTGTGCTGACCCTAGTGAGGTGAGACAAGGGTAAGAAAATGATGACGATGATGGTGAATTTATATTTTTTATTACTTTAGAAATTAATAATGTCTTTAGGGGCCATTCCAGTCTTACGTAAGCACTGATGCGGGATCCTTGATTTGCTTATTTTTGATGACATAGGGTTTGGGGGTGAAGGTCTGAATGGTGATTACGTCAGCAATATTTATATATTGAACCAGAACAGATTTGAAAATACTTATATAAATGTTTACGTAAGCCTGGGGGGGGGGGGTCAAAGCATTGCTTACTTAGGTTATTTTTGCTGACGAGGGGGGGCGTTTACGTTGTACTTGAATGGCCCCTTATTCAATTTAGGCCCTGAGAAGGCACAAAAGAACGTCAAAACTACCACCGGTTCGGAAAACGACCCAGTCATCGAGGAGAACCGGCAAGAAACAAGATCTGGTTTATCTTTCATAATACATAACATATATTTTTATTATTACAACATAATAGATATAAAGTTACAATCGTTTTTGGTGGATTTACAGAGAGAGACGTCACTTCCAGACGTCAATGAGTTTGAATTTCCTTCTTACTTCAAATTTCCAATTTATTATTATCATTTTCGTCGTCAAAAATATTAGACTTCAGATCCGTAAAGATTTCGAGGTCAAAGGTATTGTCCTTATCGAAATCGTTTTGATACGGTAAAGCATTTATGCAAGCTCTCCCATAACACTGGCCACAAACTGAAGAACATTGCAAACCTGATTTCCTGCACCCGCAGTGTAAACTACAACCATTCTTGCAATTGCATAATATTGTATCTAGTAATGGATCTAATAGCTGGTGGTAATATTGTCGTAATCGGTTCCAGAAATTCATTCTACAGTATCCAAGCCCAGGCTTGGGGCTCTTAATGATTCCCTAACCGTGTTTGAATTTGATGCCTTGTTGGTGGAAGATTGGATAACTGCACAAGTTTCTGAGGTCTGTTGAATTGTCGAATTTTATATAACGAAGATGATCGATACTGTCCTTAGATTTTGGGGTATGTTGTCAATAAGATGCGTACTTGTTGAAATATGTAAAACGTACTATGTAACTTAGGTTTTAATGGTTGCTTAACTGTGACATCGTTGGATAAACATCCAGTTTCGATATATCGAATATAATACATTGACGTCTTATGTTAATATTGAATGGTGCGATAAATCGGATTAATTCCAAAGAAGCCAAACATCTATTTTTTTAATCGATGTATATCGAACACCCCTAGAGACGAAGTATCATTTAGTATCTTTTTGTAGACTGTGGTAGATAGTACCTAGATATTTTATCATAGCTTTATAAAGTACAAGTTTACATCAATTTTGGTAGTCCGATGAAGTTGTAAAGGCCTTGCTAGGCCAATAGCGTAGTCAGTGCGACACAAAAATGTACAACGGTTGTGTATAATAACTATATTTGTAACATAAACGTAATGGTAAAATAAAGCTAAATAATGGGTGATATAAATAAATACTTGGAAACACAATTAATGCTCGCAAAACAAAGATCGGAATATAAACAAAAAAACAATGTTGTTTCTGATAAAAGTAGAACATCTGCCGAACATATTTCAAAGAAACAAGTTCGTTCTTGTAAGATAAGAATAGCAAAGAAAGATAAAGACGAAACAAACGTTTTAGCGATAAAATCAAGAATTTTTACTAAGGATTCAGATGAAGAATATTTACCTTCTGAAGTAGAGGAAGAAGATGTATATAATATTTCGATAACAAATTCTTCACGTCCAAAACAAAATATTAAGAAAATTGTTGACGACGGAGATAAAACATTTTATGATGATCGAATTAAGAATTGGTGTAAAAATCTAGAAGAAGTTTGGGCAGGTAATTTTTGTGGAATACCCAACTCTGCTGATGTTCAATATGTATTTAATGGAAACAAAAAGGTGAAAGAAGTTCATGAATTACATAATGGTTTTGTTGTACCAAATTACATATGGAAACAATTGTATAAATTTCAAAGAACCGGAGTCAAGTGGCTTTGGCAATTGCACCAGTTGCAATCAGGAGGACTCCTTGGTGATGAAATGGGCTTGGGAAAAAGTATACAAATTATTACTTTTCTAGCAGGATTATCTAAAACTTCATTAGGGTCTTGGAATGGCCTAGGTCCAAGCATTATTATAGCACCGGCTACTGTTATTTATCAGTGGGTTCTACATTTTCACTACTGGTATCCACAAATAAGGGTAGCTGTTTTACATCACACAGGATCCCATGTGGGGACCCACTATAAATTAGTTCAAGACATTCATAGTTCTCACGGGATCCTACTAATGACATATGCTGGTGTAATTAAATATCACAAGGTTTTGCTAGCAATAAAATGGCATTATATAATTTTAGATGAAGGACACAAGATAAGAAATCCCGTCGCTCAAGTAAGCAAATTTGTGAAAAAATTTGACACACCTCACAGGCTTATTATAACTGGATCCCCAATGCAAAATAGTTTACATGAATTATGGTCGTTATTTGATTTTATGAGACCAGGTCTTTTAGGAACATGTTCAGTATTTATGGATCATTTTGCATTACCAATAACCCAAGGAGGCTATGCAAATGCAACTGAGTATCAAGAAGCTACTGCGTTGGAGATAGCTAAAGCTTTAAGAACTATTATCACTCCTTATATGCTAAGGCGAACTAAAGCTGAAGTGCAGGAGCATATTAAACTTCCAGAAAAAAATGAGCAAGTCCTATTCTGTGCTTTGAGTCATGAGCAGAGAGATTTATATATGGGATATCTCATGAGTGATACTATAAGAAATGTATTACATAAAGATAAAAAATATGGAGAACCTATGAGAGCCAGAATATTGGTTGCTTTGTCAACACTTAGAAAAATATGTAATCATCCAGATCTTTATGAATCCCAAGAAGATTGTGAACAGATAGATCTTGATTATTTTGGCCATTGGAAAAGATCTGGAAAAATGATTGTAATGAACTCATTACTAAAAATTTGGCAAAAACAGGGTTCTAATATTCTCTCAGTCAAGAACAATGTTATGTATCTTAGAGCAATATTTGCAAATTCAGCACTTTAAATATTTAAAAATGGATGGTTCTGTTAATGTTGGACAGCGACAAATTTTAATCAAAACTTTCAATGAAAACCGTGAGTATACAGTATTTCTAGCCACAACAAGAGTAGGAGGCCTAGGTGTTAATTTAACAGGAGCAAACAGAGTTATAATCTATGATCCTGATTGGAATCCAGCAATTGATGATCAAGCCATAGAAAGAGCTTGGAGAATAGGACAAGAAAGAAATGTCACTGTCTACAGGTTATTATCAGCAGGAACTATTGAGGAGAAAATTTATAAAAGGCAAATTTTTAAACATATCCTAAGCAATAAAATTTTAATAGATCCACATCAAAAGAATGTTCTGACGACAAGTACACTGCAAAATTTATTTACTTTTGATGAACCAAACCATGAAGGAGATACAGAAACTGCATCACTTTTCAAACATACTAAAGTGAATGTCGAAAAAATAGAAAACATAAAAATGAGCGTGGTGGAGCATTTTCAAAACATAAATTAGAATGTATGAGAAAAATGGCAAAGGAGATAAGTAAAAAAAATTCTAAGAATGTTGTAACACGTAAAGAGAATAGCATTGTAAAAGATTGTAAAGAGGACTATAAAAAGAAAAGAGAGTTACTACTGACTCCATCTAAGATTGAAAAATCTGAAGTTAATTTGGTTGATCATGAAGTGACAAATGTTTCTTTTGAAACTATTCTGTCTGAAGTTAATATAGTTGACATGCATGTGAAAGAAAATTATGAAGAAAACTTACTTGAGAAGGTACTCATCAGTCGGGTTAAATGTGACCAAGAAAATGGAACAGGAATGGCACTGGAAATTGTAGAGCGAACTAATTCTAATAATATTATTAAGAGTAATACCATTTTTAATTATTTAGAAAAAGAGATACAAGAAAGAAATTGTAATTCCAAACAGAATATGGAACATAAAGATCTAAAAGAAAGCCACTCTCTTATATCTGATTATGAAGTGGGAAACTTGATAGCTATTAAGAAAGTTAAAAAGAAAAGACAACATAAAAAAGAAAAGTATAGGACATATAATGATGATGGTTATTTATTAAGTAAATTATTTGCTAAATCCACAGTTAAAAATGCATTACAGCATGATATAGTTGTTGGGTTAGTTGAAAAAGAAAAGAAATATAAGATAAAAGAAGAGGCTGCAAAAAGAGCCAAGGACGCAGTAAGAGCTATAAAGCTTTCAATAAAGTCATCATAAACCTTCGATCAACAATAACTAGATAAAGCGTCGGCGCGAAAAATACGTCTTGGTAAATAACAGCTCACTTGAAATATGAGCCCTTATTTTGTTTAGTTTGTTTAAAACACATCCAATGTAAGCACGTTTCACATGTCGCAGTGTATTCAAAAGATGCAAAAATAATATCCGAAAAAGCACTGTAACGGCCGGAGTATCTTATTTTCGCTAAATACATGTTGAATAAGTTATATTTTAAGCTTAACTAACAAATAATATCAAATTTTGAACAAAATTACCGATTTTATACCTGTGGTACAAATGTTTGGCCAAGGCTCTTCAACCATGCACAATAACGGGAAAAAGTACTTTATACATTGCTTGTTAAGGTTGAATTTACACGAAATCTTGTTTATGTTGTCTTTTCATTTGTGAGTGGAGTAATTTATTCCTTTGCTCGTTTTATCGTAAGTATTAGATAATATTTTGAACATTTGTGACTTTATTATTAGGTGTTATGGTTGTAATTAGGTTGAACTTAAAACTGTTTTAAAACTTTTTTCTCCCTTTCTTAGTAAATAAATAGCTACACATAAGTATATATTTACGCGGACAGATTTTAGCTTCGAATTTTTACATGACCCTTTATCTAGTTATTGTTGATCGAAGTCATAAACAGACGTGATAAATGATATGCTTAGTCGATTTTTTTATTCTGTTGTATTTTGGTTACAAAAAATATTATTTTTTATCGTAATATGTACCTACATTAATTATTCTTATATATTAAATAAGTATTGTAATCTACTCTTGATTGAGATATCAACTTTGTATTTAAGTATATAACACTTATTGTTTGAACATAATAATCACAAAAACCGCGTATTCATAGCATGCGTTTGGTTTAGTTTAGAAGTAAAAGTTCTTTAGGCGCGACTAGAAGCTAGCTGGACAACAATGCAACGGAAGTCCGTTACGACAATATGGCGTCACGTTTCTGTACCATCCGGTTTTTAAATATTTTTGATTTTGTCAATAAACAGTTTATAAACAAGTCAATCATAATTTTTGCAAAAAAAAGAGACGTACTTCTTAGTATACTATGGATTCACCGTGCGGATGCCAGGTCCATCGCGTGGCAGCGAGAGAAACTCCGAGTAGTTCCCAAGACTTGTGACACGGGTGTAGGCTTAAGGGGCCCCTTTCCAATGTACATTAACACTCACCTTAACTACTCGTGTAATGCGGCTTTAGAGACTCGTTCTAGTATAGGACTCGCTGCAGTTTTGGAAAGACCGAGGTCTTTCAGCAGGCTATAGAGAGATTTTCCTGGTATACCTCTCGCTCCCACTTCTACGGCGTATAGATTTGCTATATAACCGTTTTTAGTCAACTTGTTTACAAAGTCGTAATACCTGTCCAGCTTTATCTCGTGGTTTTTAGGAATATTAGTTTCCTATGGAACGCTAAGCTCGACACGTACCACGCGCTTTATATGTTTAGAAAAAAAAATAGCTGTACCTATCGCCTCTCTACAAGTATAGCAAGATTTTTAAGTGGCTTTGCTTTCCACCTAACTAAGTTACTCTGGTCGAGGAGGGTCATTTGAAAGGCATTAAGGTAAAATTTTAGTAACGCAGGAGACCACTCGTATAGCAAAGTGCGCCACTTCAGATCTAATGGGATACAAAACTCACCTATATTTAACCAGTCATTAAATTCATAGCATGCACTTTACACGTCATGTCATTTTCGTCTTGTTTTAGACAGATTTTTACTATGTCTTGGTCTTTCGTTTTCTTTCTGGTACCTTTTCTTACATGGGGAAATCCCTACGGATTCCCACCATAGCAGGGCAGCTGAGGGTGGGGTATGTCTGACTTGCTCGGACTAAAATCCCATGGTGCCTTGAATCACCTATAGGCCGGGGAGCAGGAGCTGCCGAACTGGCACTGCGTCTACTCCCCTCATAAGGGGCCTCGTTGCGGTCCAGGGGTCAAAATCGTAGACCCCTCAGGGGATGGCGAGAGTTGAGGTTAAGACCTTGCTGGGTCAATAGCGTAGACAGTTCGAAAAAAGAAAAGTAACTCTATTTCTCTAGCCTATCTATATAATGTAGTATCTTATTTACCTTAGCATATTTAGTTTAGTATATTTAGCAAGATTTCAATTTATTCTTTATTTTTAATTAGATAAATTATTATCAAGTTATTGTTTACGATTCGACATTATAATTATTAGTAACTTCGAAGATAGAAGAGATCTTCCTTATAAGATCTTAGACCATAAACGCATTACGTTAAGAGTTCCATAATACATAATTAGTTCTTTATACGGTGTAAGTGAGCGCTAAGGTAGTTATATGGTGGGTTAAAGTTCTAAATATGTTGCTGATAGTTAACCTCATTTGGCACAATGTTAGTATTTATATATCCAATATACACGTTACATGTTACTGTAAGTAGCGTGCGTGTCTTACTTAATCGATTTTGAAAGTTCACTTCTATAATTGTAAATGGTGTCACAATTTTATATTTCTATAATACGATTTTTTTAAAACGTGTGCGGAGCAGCCGGTACATCTAGTTATAATAAAAGTTTATTGCTTTAATTTTCCCAAAAATGTGGATGTCTCGACGAAATAAACGTATTAATTAATATTGACTTTAATTGGAAAACAAAAGGTTAGTGTACATCTAAGCCAATAATTTTCACTTTTTTATCTATTCAAAACAACCATTTTTTATGAAATAAAAGAATCATAGACGAGGACCGCATCTTTTGACACTTAAAAAAATAGGTTTTTGTGTCAATATTCAGTTTTTTTTAAAGTCAATTGTAATCTAGAAGAAATTGCGGGATAATGCTAGTACAATATAAGTTGTTGTTTAACCTATCAACGTTTGCTATTGTTAGCTGGAATCCCACAAATATTTATTAATTATTTATTTTACAGTAACAAGACTGATACACAACAAATTCGAATTTTGTATTATTTACATGTATAGCTAGCTTGCAATCGTGGTTCTGCACTCGAGGTTCTACCGTTAGATACTACTTATAACACTCAGGGATAGTGTAGTTTTCTATAAGTGCAAGAATTTTCGGAATCGGTTTGGTAAGCAGTTTCAGAGATTATCCATAACATACAAAGTTTTCTTCTGTATGTGCATGTAGGTCGCTCTAGACGTATTCCCTGTAAATCTTATAAATCATATCACGATGACATCGAGAATGTGGAACAAAGAAATCGTTCAGTGACACCTTTTACATAAAAATGGCGATTTGTGTTGCAAATATTTTATTTTCATTTCTTCCATTCTACCCAACCAAAATACCAAGAACCAAAAAAAAAAAATAACATATATCTATTTTGTTTCAGTTTATGAATAACATATTTAATTCAATTTATTAGTATTTCTTTCATAATCACAATATCGCATATAAGATCTATCAAACCTGAAATTTGGAAAATATATAAACTAAACTGGCTGCACTATCCTCCTCGTTAGAACTAGACACAGCGGTATCTTGTAGCAATCGCACTGGGACCGGTTTTCTTATAGCGTACGTAATAAGTTTTGAGTCTGAGGCATAAACATTATTTTTGATTGAATTAAAGGAAACAAAAGTTTGGAGTGCGCATTCGGATGGAGTTGGTTACTTATAAATTCCTTGCGTATAACACTACCTACCTACTTCAAAAATTGAAAATGACTGTAAGGTTACGAAACATAGATAAACTACAAAGACTGCTTGCCTGTGGTTAGTGTCTATGGTAATAAATATTATAGTGACATACATTTATATAACGTACTCTGTGGTGACATATGCCTGATAGAGATGTACACGAGACAAAATATAATGAGTATTAGGATAAGTATTAATATTTTTTGTTCTAACTCTAAATCTTTTTAAATCGTCCATAAACACTATTTTATTGGCTTTTAGCCTATAGTTTTAGCTAGTTTGGTGCGATAAAAACGCAATTGAGATGGTACAGTGTTTGCCACTATAATTATATATTTGTAAATAATATTGTACAATTCACTCGCCGTGATCCGTTTCGGCAAAGGCTCAAATATATTTATATATAATACAGATATTTCAAATATATATTCTCTTGTTTTGTTCGTCTCTTTATTCGACGTGATATAATTGCTAGAACCCGTGCTTATTATCATTATTTATTTATTTTCCTTCCTGAAATAACTTGTGCTGATCAGTCCAAAGATCAAAGTCCGAATGAAAAGCCTAATTTTAATCAATGCCGAACATAAAATTCTAAAAATAGTTTATAATTTTCTCAAGTTTGATCGACTGCTTTGTTTCTATAAGTAAAACAGTAAACCTAGGGTAACGTCGTTGAGTAAATACATCTATATCTTATGTAGATAATTATCTTCTGTAGATATATCGGATTAGTCGATGTGACGAAGCCAAACATCGATGTTTTTTAATAACGATATATAACGCAATATAACGAACATCCCTACAGCAATATCAATATCACTCCGAATAAGCGTGTGAAGTCATAGCAAACAATAATTGTTTAGTATTAAAAACATGCCACTGCAATGTGATAAAAAATGAAATTGTGTTGTTAATTACTAGGTTATAAAATACGGCGCGCGGCAGAAGTATAGATTCGTGCATTATTATTTGATGATGTCGTTTTGTCAGTCCAGTCACAATGTGGTTCAAGAGGCAACGCAATACGATTTTCCCAAGAAAGCGTACAACAAACTAGATCACTTAGGAAAATTACAAGTGATAAACGCTTTAGATAACGGTCAATCTAAATCGGAGATCGCTAAAAAATATGGTGTCCATCCACAAACGATTTCTTATATTTATAAACAAAAAGAGTCTATATTAAGAAAATACACACAAAAGTATAGTATTTTGGTTAATGATGTTCGTAATGCTGGCCTTGATCAAATACTTTACGAATGGTTCAAAGTTGAAGTTAAAAACGGTAATGTTGTTAGTGAAGATAGTCTCAGAAACAAAGCTCATGAAACTATGAGAGCTCTGAGTGGTGACTTTACTCCAGCCTGTACAGATGATTGGTTATTAGGTTTCAGATTAAGACATAACATAGCTAAGTATGTAAATGATTTAGAATGCAGCCTACAAAGTAAAGATGAATGGATGAAATACCTTAAGGGTTTAGAAGTAGAAGATATATATTTTGGAACAATATTTCCCTTGTCCCATAAGCTCGATTTCAACAGATATGCCAAAGGACAGGATGTGGCCAACTATATATCTATATTGTTATTAACAAACATTATTGGAACTGATAAGAAGGAATTAGCTGCTGTCGGAAGAGATACTTTAGAGTCGGAGGTGAATCTTAGTAGCATTCCTTTAAACTATTACTACTGTGATTGTACTCAAATAAACTACTCAATTATTGTTAATTATTTGAAGAAATGGGATAATGATTTAAAACATAAAGATAGGCATGTAACTTTATTTTTTAATGTTCCAGATAGTTTATTAGAGAAACTGCACTTTGATAATATTAAGTTACTCAGCACAATAAATATGATCTATGTTACAAAAATTCTAGGAAAAATTGTTGAATGTTTTAAATACCATTATAGAAGATTACAGATAAGCAAATCTATTGGGCATTATAAAAATAATCATCAATTTACATTACTTGATTACATACATATGATAAGTATTGCATGGTATAATGTATCATTTAAATTCATTCAACGATTATGTTTTCCACTTAAAGATGGTATGCTTTATTTTAAAACGAATGATGAGAATGACGGAGATCACAGTTTGTCGAAATGGTGCAAAGTTCATAACATATCTATAGACCAAAATTCAAAAGTAATAGACAAATTTCTTTATTGTGATGAGCAATTGCAAAGTTTACATTGGGGTGAATGTGATTCGGTACCAAGTACTAGTGAAGTAACTTTGCAAAGGAATGTACAACCGACATCAGGAGTGAATGCTTATCAAGCGATGAAAAGACTTGTGTCGTACTTACAAGGTGAAGGAGCGGGGAGGCACGTGTTACAGAATGCAAAATTATTGGAAGATCATACTGAATATGGAGCGTTATTGGAAATACACCAAATGATAGCTAGTACAACTGATTAAAAATAATATTTAAATGAAATAAATTGTTTTATTTATATACATTCTCTCAAACAATATACTTATTGTGAATATATTAGTAATGTGATTATATGTAACAAATATATATCACATTGAATATCTTCTATAAACAATTAAATTCATTGAATTACTATATCACCTATCTAAAAAATATTCTAGCACTAGTTAAACTATAGTACAACAACTTATACTCTTCTTCTAACGTTTTAATTTTTTTTTCTGTAAGTGCTAATGTCTGCTGTAATTGAATCGATCCCTTATTTTTCTGTTCTTCTAGTAATTTTCTTTCATTCGATATGTGTTTCCATACAGAATTGAACCATTGTAGTGATTCGAAACTTGAGTCCTGAAATAGTACATATGAACAATAAAGATATTGTATTTTTACAAATAGTGGTATTTGTTATGCAACTTCTAGATCTTCTATTAGGCTGGGATCTTTTTTCTCCAGAAAATTTCAAATGTCTGGAAACTAAATTATTATGTGAATCAATTAGATAGTTTTCACAATAGTTTATTTCATGTTGACAGTATTCATAATTATATTGAAAAAAAAATGTACGCAATTTCTGAAAAGTTAGTTGGTACAGTCTGAAGTAAAAACTTAAATGAGGGTATTTTAAAATTTTGCTAATTGTTTAGAATTTGTCTTGATATGAAATCATGACTACGCCTAAAATGGTAACATATAAAGCTTAAGCGTTTCCCAAATACAGCTACTAAAACACACTTATAATCGATATTGAACTAGAGGAACTAGGAGCTAGCTAATCAGGCGGACATTACAAAATGTCCTAGTTATGCTGTGATTTCAACACAATTGAATATTGCATCGATATTAACAATTACATTCTTTTTCTTTATTAATAATCTTAATTCGCTCACTTGATTAACACAATAATTCCATTGTCGAATATCATATAGCGCCATCTTATAAAATGTTGAGGCACCAATAGGCCATCTTCTATTGGTGACAACACAATGACCGCAAAAATTTAAGAGATGGCGCTGTAGAATATAAGCTCTGATAATTAGTTATAGAAAGGATTTTTTTTAATCGGATTTTTTCAGGTAAAA
The DNA here is from genome assembly GCA_015888305.1 of Antheraea pernyi. Taxonomy (NCBI): domain Eukaryota; kingdom Metazoa; phylum Arthropoda; class Insecta; order Lepidoptera; family Saturniidae; genus Antheraea; species Antheraea pernyi. The sequence goes on from MU158707.1 coordinate 622,694, forward strand.
ACCTATCCAGACTAACTTAAAAAGCAACTCTTTACCTATATACAAAATTTAATCCTAGTTGTTATTACCATATCCGGAATACATGAAGTAATTTATATAATTAAATAATAAAAAATAATACCTGATTCAATAATTTCAATATGTATGCTATGCCCATCGGAAAACCGTCATCTGTAAATGCTGCGCCGACTTTATTCTTTTTTGACATTTTGTCTTTGGACAGTATCATATGCTCAACAAAGTTTAAAGTTAACGGAGGAATGATTATGTAAAAATTTTTTAGATGAACATTTGTAGGATTACGAAAAACTGGAGAAAACACATCAACAAGCAATTTAAAATATTCAGTTCCTTGAATAAAATTCGATATTAGATCATTAATATTGTGATCTAAATGGTCAGCAGATTGTATAGTTTTAGGCGTCAGATCATTAAGTTCATAAATACTTTTGAAAGATTCAATGTTTTCGAGTTTTGGTAAAAACATTGTGGCATCAGAACAACAATGTCGGCCTCCAGATCTTATCATTCTTACGTATCCCATTGCGTTTCCAATTTGACTTATAAGTTCTCGAAATAGGTCTAGATAGCTCTGCCCTTCTTCATTTATACCTAAAACTTTTATTCCTTTATTAAATTTTTCGGCATTTTTGTACGGATACATATTTCCATTAGTATCGGCAGTCTCTTTGAAATATCTAAGATCTTTAATCAGTCGAGATTTGATGTGTTCATCGTACATAAATTGAGAGAAAATAAAAAACTTCTTCTTCAAGAATTGGTATGTGAAGTTAACGGTCGTGTTCATGACACCGGTGCCATGGGTCCTTATGGAGTTTGCAATGTGTTTTATATTAATGGAGTTTAAGTGCTTATTATTGCTGCTCCTTTCAATAAAAATTTGGTTGTTTAGATTATAGAGATATTTTGAAACAAAAACGTGAATATTACGCATTATTTCCAATACATCTAGACCCTGTTCCAGTGTTTGTGTAGGCAGATTATCTTGTACCGTTTTCAGATTAAACTTAAACTTTGCCATTTGACGCATTTCACCGTAAGTTTTCCAATCTGATAAAACTACCGTTGTTAAGTTGTAATACATTGTCGACAGATAATGTTCTACTGAGGGTACAACAGATATATAAATGTTTTGAATCCTAAAGGTATCAGCAATTAGTAATAACTTTTTTGTCATGTCAAATGCAAATGGATTTACTAAATCCAATTGTAAATGAGAATGAATGTGTAAACGTAAGTTAGTCTCTATATTCTGACTTGTTGTTTTAATCATTCTATTCTCTATCATATTTTTTACATAAGCCATAAACTGCTGTGATTTTTCCATACCATACTGTTTATCAGTTTTATGCAACAACGCAGCGCAATCTTCTAATACCATAATAAAATATTTAAATTTTAATACATTCAACTGAACACTAAAGTTCTGTTCAAAGTATATGGGAATTACGTTCTGATGCCACAATATCCAGGAACAATTACAAATTTTTTCCATAGATTTTATGAAATTGGATAATATCTGAACTTTTTCAAGTAATATACCAAGTCTAGCGTAGCTGTCTTCAGAATATGTCGTGTCAGGTATGAAACTTAATGCGATGTTAGTGGCTACATTACGTTCCAAAGTGGCCGCTCCTGTTAATGCTCGTTCAGCTATAACAATGCATGTGAGCTCATCTAATCTTTTATTATCAAAATTTTTATCCGTAACCAAAGACTTCTTCACTTCTAATATGGATGATATGGATTGAAATATCAGATGCTGCTGTACCATACTTATAGAGGAAATAATCTGATTACGATTACGAGATACAGCATTCCATAATATTTTCAGAATCTTAACAATCTCAAACAATGACATTAACATGCTTTTGGTTAATGGAATTCCCAATGTGAGATGTAAATTGATCAATGTTAAAATACTATGACTTGTCTTAGAAGCAATATCTAAGCCATCTAATAAAATTTTAGCATGTAAACTCATTTCTGCAGCATTTAATCGATGGTTGTTTGAAGAGAATATATTCTCAACATTTAGCACCCATTGTGTGCAAACCGCTTGTAAGCTTGTGACATCACGAGCTAGGTTTATTTTTTTTGTGTTAATGTACGCTTGTCGAGCTTTCAGCATAGTTTGGGATAACTTGTCATGTTTTGCACACATTGATGGAACATGCCGTTGGAGAAACTGCTCAGGACACCATACCGTAGTACCGACCACATGGATACTATGAACCTAAAATAAATACCAATATAATATAGCAGTGACTTATGTGAAATTTTGGAAAATTCATTGGTGACATGCTTATTTTATAGATATAAGAAATATAAATAACTTATGCGGTTTCATAATCCTATGGTTTCATAAAATAATTTTGGCTTCTACACTTGCCACACTCGAGCTGAAGTATTCAAATCAAAGGCACCATGAGGGTTTGGCGTGATCCACCTTTATAATAATGGTATGCTATGATGACCATTTTGACACATTATAATAGAGATATCAATTGTCAATTTATTTTCGGAAAATATATTATCAAATGTTGCTTTACAAACGTTAAAAGAGACTTCATGACGTGTCGCTATTATAATGCCTCCATTTATCTAGAGTTTAAAGCAAACGTCCCATCGTCATTTCTAACAATGCCAGAAATTTGTGTAAAGCTTGTGTTGAGAGATCCTATAGTAATTACATCATAACATATTTATAGACTCTTAAATAGACTTATCTTGTCTGAAAACAGATTTTGACCTTACCTTCATATCCAGTTCAATAAGTGATTTGAATATTTTTTGATCCATGTTTCCAAACAAATGTGAAGTTAAAACAAATAGAGCATTGATCTTGATACATTTATACATATTATTCACATTAGGCAGATCCGTAACCAATTTATCAAGACCAGCTATTGCATGTTTCAGGTATAGAGAGAATTCCGTTGCTATTATAGCACAGTTTTTATCTACAAGGCTTTTCCTCAACATAAATAAATTTTGTAAAGATTTCTGTACTATATCATCATTCATTATATTTGCTGTTATATTGTCTACAGCTCCAAGCAAAGCATTGAATCTTTCTTCAAGTAAGTCTACATTATCAGGTATGTGACGGTAGGATTTTAAAATATTGCAATATTTATTCCAGTTTGTCAACATAGAAGTGTTTGATATCAATATTTCTAATATTACAAGAATGGTAAATATTTCTCCAATATGATTAATAATGTAATGGAGCTGAATACCACCTGGAAATACAGATTGTTCATTTGTATAAATAATAAACTAAAATGTGGGAAAGTCAAACTTCAATCTATATGTGGGTTGTTTTTTTTATGGAAAACTTAGGATCTCAAACAATATTGATAGTATTTTTGGTTAATAATTGTCTGGTCTGTCTTTAAATCTCGAAGAAGAAACCTTCAGAATTAATATAAGTAAGGTCTGGCATTCACGGGCTTTTAGATTATTCCAGAAAATTTACTGCAGTATGTTTAACATCTATTGCGGATTGTTTTCCTATATGGTTTTTATTCCATTCTGTAACTCACTGCACCCTAGTGGGCTCATGTGCTTAAATATACCATATATATTTCAACAAAAAAAAAATTTCATAGTTCTAAACAAAAAAAATAAAAATCATACTTAGGTTAACAGATGTTTCTGTGTAGATGGCAAAAATTTGACTGCATAGGTTTCGGAGTGTGTCATCACACCTTGAAGCAAAATTGCTTAGCAAGCAAATTATTTCCATTTGTGAACTCATATCATTTGAACTGTATTCATCATACACAGATAAATACAGGAAATACCTAAAAATAAGTTCACAATTACAGTATAATTTTTAACTAACAAAATATTTAACTATACTGATAATAGAATAAACTATTTTATTTTAGTTTTTTTTTTCTCTGAATGTATTTTGACACATTTTAACAACATTTTAAGTCACAATTGGACTTAGTTAAACGAAAAGGTTGCACCCCACACTGTGTTAGTTTTAAGATATTCACATTTCACATTTGGAACTTACTAGTTTGAAATTCTACTAGGATTGTTTTTGTTACATTGAAGTTTCAACTACAAAAAGTGTTTTGATATATATAACTTTATTTTGCCCATAGTGTGGGTTGGATCATTTCTGTTTAAAGACGTCCAATTATGTAACACAGTCATGTCATAGTAAGGGTACTGAAATTCAACCCTCTAATTTATTAAAGCTAATAATATTTTTGCGGAATTATTTTTTAAAAACTTTGATGTCTTATTAAAGGCCATTGTGAGAAAGTTATGCCTGTCTATATAACACATCATGAAGATAGTTTTAGTTTAAAATGGAAGGTAAGGGCACTGATGTAATGAATATAGTTGGGACTAAAATATTGTAGCGGAACTCATGATAACTTCAAAATGTTTTCCTGTCACTCACGTTGGATTTCATGCAGGATCAGTTCTCTCAAACTGACATTTCCAAACTGTTATGCTATCACGTTTTGCATGCACCTTTTTGTCCCTAACGGAATACATTTGTGTAGAGGTGTAGGTGATATACAGTTGCATGTTATTATTTGATATTGTACTTTTTTAATAAGACATGGTACATGAGTACAATAGTGATGAATATGAGATAGTTTTCATAACTACCTCCACATTAATATTTTTGATATACAGTTAGTTTTGAAATATTATATAATGTTCTCTTTTTTATAATTTACTAGTGGACCCAGCAGATGCTGTCGTGCCCTGATTATAAAAAAACCTTGACTCTCGACTGGTCAACAGCATGAAAATCCGTTCAGTAGTTTTTGAGTTTATCGCGAGTAGACAGACAGGCGCGGTAGTGGCCTTTGTTTTATACTATGTAATGATGTATTAGTATTTATTTTACATTAGTAATAGTATTTAGTTCCACAAACCATACTTTGGAACATTCATTCAAAATAAAATGAATGTGTGATAATGTTCTCTTTACGTTTATGCAAAATATGTATAATTTCCTACATAAGTATACATTCTTTTTTTATAGTGATTAGAATCTTAATCTTTAGAAGACATTTCAGATGATTATAATCATAGTATGTAAGTATACCTTTAAAGCATTACTAAATTAATACTTGGATCTGATTTAAAACAGAGAAATATTGTTAAAAGCTACAAGTCTTAATTTCTCACACAGCTGTTCCAGTTGTTACTTGTTTAAAGTTTAATTTCAAACATAGCAATGATAAGGCAGAAGTAATTTAACTTAGAATCCATGTAACCTGAAACTGTTCCAGTTAATACATGTCAAAAGATTAATTTAAAACTTAGCAACTTAGAGTCCATGAGATCTGTAACACAGGTATTTTTAAGAGTATATTTATATTTAAGTATATTTTTAAAAGTCAATGGTTTGGTATAAAGTATATATATTGTTGGAAATAAATGAAATGTTGGGTAGATATACTGCAACTGCGTTTATAAGGGGCGGCGCTTGCCATGTTGACTCAGTGTTTCCGTGGCCGTCGTAACGTGCTGTAACTCTGTCCGAACTCGTGTCGGTTATATAAAAAGTGATTCGTTGTTAGAATGTGTTCTGAACAGTTTATATTCTAAATTGGCCAGTCCCCTTTTATTTTTTTATAATCAATAATTGTTTCCATTTCTAACAATATATATATACACGTATATATATATATATATAGAATATTTAATTTACAGTGTAAGGACATATCTATACCTTTCAAATGCTTCTTTTTTCAAAGTTGTTACTTCAACACATAAAGATGTAAGGACACTTAAAACTTTTGTCATCAGAGTATTATCAGATGACATTATATTAGTTATTGGTGTCAATTCATTTGGTGCCATAACTACTTGAATGGGTAAAAAAGTTTTGTTTTCTTCCCACGTTTCAGTGTTACAGGTTGAAGCCAGATCTTCGTATTGAGTTTTAAAAAATTGGGCATATTTTTTTAAGATAAGTGTACTTGTTCCTTTCTCTACATCACTTCTCATCGTGTAGTGTCGAAATCGGCTCAATAATATTATAAAAATAATCACGAATATTCGCTAACACTTCACAGGCCGCAATTCATGATACTGCATGTAAAAAGAGAAAGTTTAGGATTTATAACATAACTCTATATAAACCACTAATGACTCTTGCAGTTATACATTAGCTTCTAAATTTTTGTATATATTATAAAATAGTCATATTCTTTTCTACATATAATGACAAGTATAAATATTCTTTTTCTTGTTTTGGCACTTGGGATGTCAATATGATATCGATTTTTTTGTCGATATATAATCCATACTTGTTATCGATGTTAAACATCAGACTGATCCAAATGTAAAAATAAAACCATAAAATAAAAAGCAAGCAATTCAACAAACTTAAACATGAGACAATGTTTAACTTATATAAACGCGATAGATATACGATATTAATTACCTATATAATTACATTATCAGCGCGTAACATTGGTTATATTTTATTTTCAAATTTTGTATTAACGCGAGTTCGGCCGACTATCGAGTACATCTAAAAACACTCCGTGAAAACGGAGGTCAAAACATCTATTTATAAGAAATATCTTCTAAAAAGGATAAATTTTATTTCGTATACTTTATTATTAAGTACAATTAGTATATTCTTCCAATGTAGAATTGAATACGTTGTTGTAAAGTATGGTTGGCAACTGTACTCTATGTAAATCTTAGGAACCAATTGATGAAAAAAATTTGTGTAGATCTAAAGCTACGAAAAAAAGGGGCTAAGCATGGACAGATCAAAATTAAGTGTAAGCGTTAGAACGTTTTGTTTCTATAAATAAAACAATGTGTTCGATATATCAGGTAAAATCAATGATATTATAACTAAAAAGCTGTAGATACGTCATAACCGCTTCGACAGCGCCTTATAAAAATTTGGCTAATTTTTTTTTTTTCTCAATTTGACTACGCTATTGACCCGGCAGGGTCTTCACAGCTTCACCGGACTACTAAGGTTGGCGCTTAAGGCACACAACCGATTTGGGTTTTAGGTAACATACACAAGGGTGCACGCATACCTCGGCTTGGGCTGTTACCTGGAAAAAGACGCGTCTATCCTAGCTAACTATTCTAAGCTATTCATACATATGTACATTTGTGAACCATACAATCGAAATTGCATGATTCACAAATGAATACGTGTATATTGGATTGAAACGAACTAAAACTATTCGATTCAGTTCGATGAGGGAAAAAAACAAAACCCTCCCACCATGTGTACATATGTGCACGTGTGTGAGAGAGATGATCTCATATGTGTGTTCAAGTGATGTAGATGAGTCACGGTATCGCGATAATAATATCACGAGGGCTCCGCGCGGGGACGACCTAGGCTCGAGATATCACGGAGAACCGCGATGTGTGCGGGAGCTAAAAAGGATCGATTACAAAAGCGCGGGCGCAACACGCATTTAATAAGATCGAATTTAAATTTACTTAACGGCGACGGCGCCGAAATCTAAAAATAGACATAACAAAAATTATTATTATTGAACGGTCGTTTTTAGGGGAAGATAGACGTAAATACGCGATTTACTCTATCTTATATGAGTTATTTATTTTGAACAGCTGCGCGCGCGAGCCGTTGTAATGTAGCCGCGATGGCTGGAAACCTATGTATTGCAGTGACGGATCCTAGAAGAGGATTTCGGGCGGTTTCTTCGTATGCCGAGATCTCCGAGATCTCGTGGAAGATGAGTAATTGACCTGCGTAGTCAATACTCGATAGGGAGAAGGAATAGGCGGGGTGATCCTGTGAAGGATTAGCCGCCGGAGGTCTGGGAATGGGCTGGGACGCGGGCTTAGGAGCCCACGGAGCCTGAGGGGCCCGGTAGGGGCGGGGGGGCGCGCTAGTCGCGGGTGCGGACGCTGCCGGTGCACGAGACGTGCTCGGCAGGCTCGGAAAGGCCTCTCGGGACATGAGAGGCGGGGGTCGGGGGCGGGCGGGAGCGGCGGCCGCCTTAGACGGCGACGCCTGCCTGGGGTAGCGAGGGCGCTTTGTGCGCGGGGCGCGGGGACATCCGCGATAATTCGCGGTATGACCCACGCCGCGGCACAGAACACAGCTCGGGGGATCGGGGGAGTCTTTAGTGCGAGAACACTCCTTGGTGGAGTGGTCGCCGAGGCACTTAACGCACCTGGGTTTCAGGAGACAGTTTCGTGCGGAGTGTCCGTACACCTGACAGTTGTGACACTGCGAGGGCACAGACGTTTTGCGCGGCGGCTCGACGATAACGCCGGAGAGGCCGCAGAGGGATGTGAGATTGAAGATCGCTTTCCCTTGAGGGGTGCGATCGAGGACAACGAGAACCATATCATATGGAGCCCTGGTGCGCGGAGAGCGCATACGATGAACCTCGCGAACAGGAATCTTCTGTTCTTTGAGGTCGTCGGAAATGTCGTAAGTCGGGAGTTCTGAAGGAACCCTACGGATCACAACCCGTAGTTTACGCTCCTCTTCGAGAGAGTGCGTGAAATAACCCCACTGGTTGTCCCGAAGGAAACGAGTGAGGTCACGATGGGCGGTGGACGTGGCTACCTTCACCTGAATACCTACAGCGGTATTCACAGCGGAGGTGTAAGGGATGCCTGCCGTTTCCAGCAGGCTAGAAATTTCAACCCAAGACGCTTTGTCTTGGATCGTAACGGGGGGCGGTGGGCGGGGCTTTTTGCCCGAAACTGCGGAACCCGCAGTTTTAGGCGAAGCGGGTCTAGAGGGCGCTGGTGTCGTCTTTGGCACTTTCGCGCCATCGACATTGACTATTTTTTTGGAGGGCAAACTGCCTTCCGGATCTGATGAGGAGTTGGAGCGCTTCTTGCGCGGTTTGCGGTGCGTGACGGTGGTGAAGCCATCGTCCGCAGGAGGGGCTTGCTCAGCAGGAGGATCTTGCTGAGCAGGAGGGTCTTGCTCCATATCGGAGCCAGAATCGGAATCGCTATCGCTATCGTCACTATCGTGAACGGGTGGGATGGGAAAATTGTTGCTTGCCTCGATCTTGGCATAGATCGAGGGAGCGGGCTTGGAAGAGTGAGGGAACTCGATGCGACGCTTCGCAGCGTACGCATCGTAATCGTCTACGAGACGAGGACAGATGCTGGATATAAAACCGCGGAGGCTAATAAGTTCGGTCTCTAAGAGGCCGACTTCTCGATCGGAGGCCATACCGGGGCCTGAGGAGGGGAGTGGGGCGGAGGAAGACATGTGAAACCTCCCTGCCAGAGGGGCAGGGGGGCGCGCCTTAATGAATTTAACGGACTATCCCGAGTCCGGATCAAAGGGAGCTGTTTAAAACTAAACAAAATAGGAAAACAACGCAAATAAGTACCTGAGCGAGACAGGGGAAAAATAACATAGGACTACTTAAATAAACAAACAATAAAAAGTAAATAAATTGATAAATAGATCACTGAAGAATTAAAGAAATACGTAAATAAATAGATAAATAAATGAGTAAATAAATAAATATACCAAGAAATAGATAAAGCAATAAATAAATACAAAGGAAAGGTATCACTCAGTTCCAGGAAAAAGAACGCAGGTGTGGACTTCAGGTGTGCCGGATCGAAACAACACAACTGACGTCACTAAATCACGAGTATTAAAATCGAACTTAGCGCGCGCAGCAAAACGGACAACCGCTCGAGTCGACGGTCCGATCGGAACTCCTTTTGGCTAACTTATTTTGGACAGCTCACCCGGCAATCTGTCCGTAACTAAGTAATATATAACTATTTCTTTTTCACCACCGATATTGAGAATATGCCATCCTACTTCCACATTTTATCTAAGGCAACATGTGGCGTTACAGTATTACTTTACGTACGAGTGCGTTATCGTGCCATTAGTTTTGACAAAATATCATATAAGTAACGTATCTACAGCTTTTTAGTTCTAATATCATAGGGTAAAATACCTATAACTGACATCTTTATATTCATAGATAGTATTTGTATTGGTGACAGTGGCTCTACAGTAAAATGAAATATTAGGAAATTTAGATCTTAAAAAGATTCATGTGAACTGAAATTTATTAGTAGTCTATATAATGTTAGTATGTAGAAATTATAAATCAAAGTGAAACAAGTGACAAAGATTCCTCACATAATTTTAATATTAACAACATTGTTATGGAATAATAAACATACACACACACACACAAATATCACTGTTTTTTGAAACTTTTTAAAATAGGGTAAATATTATCAAATGCTTCATATATTTCTTCACGCACTTTAGCACCTGTTAATACTACCTTCCCAGACACAAATATTAATAAGACAATTCTTGGTTTCACCATTCTGTATATGAGTCCAGGAAATAGTTCTGGTTCATAGGAACTGAACTGCCCATGAGTAAGGACTAGACCTTCAAGACGAATGGGAAATTTCACATCACAACTTCCAACCATATTTTGTATTTTGAAGTCTAAAAATTTTGCCTGAAAAATAGTAAACAAAGTATGAACTACATTATTAAGAAATTATCATTAAAGTAGTTAATAATGACTCTTTAGTACATTTTCCTTTATCTTGTCTGGTATTTAATATTCTGTGCAGTATCAAAATTCATTAACGTCAAATTAATCTTTCCTAATAAAGTAAACTAAGCAGTTATTCTGTCATCTGTATTATATGATATTAACTGGTTGTTATTAACATTATACTGCATATATTAAAAATATTCATGATTTTTTTATATTATGATATGTCTGTCAACTTGTTTAGATATTTGATGATTTGATGAGATTTGATGAAGAATAAATCAAATGCTATAACATGATACTATACTTACTGTGAAGCCTAATTTTTGAATAATTCTTGCATACTTTCTTGCAGCTAAACGAGAGTCTTCTTCACTTTTAGCTCCAGTACACACCATTTTTCCTGACGAAAATATTAGAGCAGTTGTCCTTGGTTCTCTTATTCTCATTATTACTGCAGCAAATCGCTTTGGATTGTATTCAGCATTACGGGCATGTAGTGCAATTTTTTTCAAATCCAATTTACAATTGAGATTTACTGTTGATACTATATTCCTACAATTTAGAAACATTCTTATAATCTTTAGTATAAATCAAGGTAACTAATAGTTTGTTAATAATAACTAACTCTTTGTAGTTTACTACTTATCTTCAATATAGTAACTCTTATACATAAGATTATAACATTATTAATTCATGGAATAAACAACACAATGACAAATAAGATATCTCTTATTTTGGGCATAAAAAACATAAATGTAGACACACTATTTCAGTGACATTACTTAGGGAGGAGAATATGATTATCTCTAAACCATAGTTAATGGAAGAGCCTGGACGAGACCAGGGCTACGAAATGTACTGATAATCAGAGTGAAAGAAATTAAATTTCCCATTTGTACAATTTCTTTCTCCTACTCAGTAATGTCAATACCAGTAATCATAATTTTGTACATCACTTTTAGTGATTTGCCCCGATCGATCTTGGGTATGATGGAGAGATGTACCTACTAAGTTTCATAGATAATATAATTTTACTATTATATTTTTTGCAACTTAATTTCAAACTGTGAAGAATGACAACCATAATCCTTACCATGTCACACTAAAATCCATAAATCAATGTATCCAACTCAATGGGAGGTAAATCAGTATTGCAGTATACTGTCATAACCTTGTTACCAAAATTTGATCTTTAGGCCAAATTGTATTAACGCTTTCAGATGATTAGGTAGGAAAATTGGAAAAATGCTTACACTTTATATATAGTGCCCTTACCCTAAGGTCTAATACCAATCTTTGAATGAAAATTATAAGTTTTCAACGAACTATTCACTTACTGTAACTGTGGTAAGATCCCAGGATCTGCAGAATGTGGCGTCATGGGTGTCATTGGTGCTGGACTAGCTTGACTCAGCATCTGTTGGCTGGCAATACCACCACTGGTAATCATAGGTGACATCATGTTTTGCTATAAGTTAAAAAATATTAAATCATTGGTTATGTAAGTAAGGACTTCAAATCAATAGTTATTTGTTCGTACTTATGATAATATTACAATTTTTTAGCACATTCAAATGCATATATCATAAACAGGTACAGACGTCACATTACATTTTTTTATGATACCTTTACTGGGATAATCTTGAGTTACGAGAAGGTTTTTTTTATATGTTGTATTACACTACCATTCTTATTTATATACTTATAAATATAATAATTGAGTTTAAGCATGATTCTAAAGTATGTTCTTTTATTTTAAAAATAAAACAAAATTGATTGTCTAAAGAAATTTAGATTTGATTGTAATTGATTATTTTAATAATATAATATACACTTTATAATTTTAAAACTATTGAATAATGTAGTTATATCTACCTGCAAAATAAAATAATGCAGTGTTATGATTTACAATGAAACCTAGACTTCTCTTGGTTCATGAATAATGTTCTAACTCTGTAAAGATATGAAGAAAATGATAAAGATTTAATTTAACTAGTAAATCTGTATGTACTATTTGTATGAAATGAGGTATTAAATTATAATTACTGGTGTTTGTGGCTGCATCATTTGTTGTGGGGTAGCATAACTGGCAGTGGGTGCATATGTATGGATTGATCTCTGAGGGGTTCCCATGATGGAACTACCAAAGCCGACGAGAGGCGAGGAGCCAAGCGCCGTCAGCGAATGCTGCTGTGCTTGTTGTTGTTGGTGTTGTTGCTGTTGCATAGCATTTGGTAAAATCTGTTGATCTTCCTCAGGTTGATGTAATGGTGTACCTATTCCAGGTATATTATAAGGACTAGGAAGCATTTGATCCATTTTGGTTATTTGTAATTTACTGCCTGAACGGAGTATATATTTCTTCTCTTGATAACTTTAACTTATTTTCCTAAAAAATAGAATTTATTTAATGTCTAAGATTCAGAAAAACAAATAGCAACAACTTTTATCAACCAAAGTTCTAGTGTGCTGACATATTTGACAGTTTTAGAATTTCGTAAATATACACAGAAAATAAATCCAGAGTTTTTTTTGGTGTCTGCTTTTTTGCAGATAGAAATATATCTAGACCATGCAACCAAATCAAATGTAAAACCAAAGTGAGTGTATGAAACATTTTCTTTTTTTCTTATCAAGGAGTTATTTATGTATCTGCCTAAACCAATGTTTTATTTATATGGACTCAATAGTTAAATTTGCTAATGTTACAAATTATTGCGAATTATTCAAATGGAAGTAAGTTATACTTTACGTGTTTGTGAAACGCCACGAAAACAAGTAGTAAATTTTAATGGTAACTTGAAAATTTGTGTTATTTTATATCTTTATTATTATTTTCTATTGAAATTATTTAACTGCAAGTTTTTTAATTAAGGTTGCAATTGTAACTACTTTTATTTATATCTTGTTACAGGTTATGGTTTTTGGTCGATGTGGTCTAGTTTCTATTGTCTTGAAATATAAACAAAGATGACTGCAGTACCTATATAATAGTGAAATTTGTATGCAATTTCGTGGTGATAGTTACGAATGCCGATTCGTCGCAAAAAAAAATGTTCTTTAAACTACATCGAATTGTGGTCTGTGGAATCGATCATGGAAAAATTAGGTCTAGGAGATCAATTATTTATTGATCGATATTTCGATTCGAAGATTATTGTATGGTCTTATAATTATCTAAATAGGAAAAAAGCGAATCACAAGTTTATATTATAGTGTCAGTGATTGATTCACAAGATCTATATCTGATTAATTATCAATAAATCGATTCGATTAATTCGAATTCGATATATATCAATTAATCTCATTTAAGCATCCCTGTGATAGGTGACAATCGTCTGGCAATACTGCATAGGTGTCATCTCGCTGCAAGTATTATTGTCCTGTGGGTATCATTGAGATTCCAAACTAAATTATTTAGAATTCCTGAGACCAATTTTTGTAAGGCAATAAAATGGCTGAAACAATGAAGCAAACTGTTGCTACTATACTAAAGAGTATAGAAAGGTATCTATATTATTAATCACCCATATTGTAGGTTATATTCTACGTTTCGTCATGCATCTTACAACTTTCTATACAGGTATAACCCAGCAAATCTTCAAACATTGGAGAGATATGTGGAAATGCAGTCACGTGAAAATACATATGATTTAGAAGCAAACTTAGCAGTTTTGAAACTGTACCAATTCAACCCTGAGCAGTTCAATCCTGACATCACATGCCAGATTCTGCTAAAAGCACTTACTAATTTTCCACATACTGATTTCACTTTATGTAAGTGTTTGCTCCTGGAATCTGTGGTGAGCATGATTTTAGTTATTTATTGCCATATTTATAAAACTACTAAGAATTTAATTGAATAAAACTAATGATTATGAAGACTTAATATAATTTGGTCTAAACCTGATCGCTGGTCTGTGAAAAGCTTGTCAGAAATATTACATCTGATTGAAACCTATGCTTTTATTCAAGGTGGGAGAGCCACCCTGTAGCTATTATTAGTTTCAGCATGAATGGTTCGGCTCACCCGGGGTAGTACCACCCTCTCACAGAACACCGATGTAAAGTAACCGTGTTTGCATTGTTGCGTTTCGTTCGGTCAGTGAGAGTGCCGGAGTCCCATCTCCTTTCCCCTTTCCCCCTTTCTCCTTTCCCAACCCCTCCCCCATACACAGGATGGCAACGCACTTACGACTCCCCTGGTGTTGCTGGTGTCTATGTACAGTGGTGATCACTTAACATCAGGTGGCCCACCTGTTCGTTTGGCTCCATATAACATAAAAACAAAAATTTTGATAAAATATATTATGGAAGTTATATACTTTAGATTTTGGTGTTACCAAGAGTGATTTGTAGCTTCATGAGAGACAGCCCTGTTTTAATTATCCTTAGTTCTTAGTTATGTTTGTACCACACCTTGTATGTCCTTTCACTGGTCTGATTTGGTAGGCAGGTGTTTTATTCATAGATACTGTATTGACATATATGTTTATAATTATATTGTAGGTGGAAAATGAAACAATATCTCAAATTAAGTATTTGGCGGATATTCTAGAACAATGTGACTTTGCCCAGTTCTGGAACAGAGTTCATCAAATGCCTGAATTGTGTAACCGTATAAGTGGATTCCATGATTCTATCAGAAAATTTGTTTGTCATGTAGTTGGCATTACATTCCAAACAATTGATAAAAACAACCTAGCAAATTTGTTAGGAGGAATTGATGGTAAGTTGAAATGTCTTATACATTTGTAATTTCTTAGCATTGTTATTATATGAGTTGTATGAAATCAAAAGATAAAAGAAAGGAAGAAGGAGGCAAAATTTGAGATCAAAATGTTAGTACAAAAATTCTCTAATTAGTTTTTTGGCTTTTGATTGGTTTCAATCTCCTAATGATGATATTTTATTAAAATAATTACTATGATTATTTATGGGTATATTTGAAAGTTATCATTACCTTTGTCAGTTATCAAATTATAGATGAGACCTATTTTCCCAGTTTTGCTTTTTGAATGAATGAATTAAGTCTTTATTGCTATTTCGATTTTTACCAGCGGTATTGATGTCAATCAAAAACTTTTGTAGGTAGTACCTATATAGACAGAACAAAAGAAAATGGCTAAATAAATATATACATGTGTACAATATTATAATACAATAAATACATATATAACATAAATATATATAGATACATAATTTTTATATCTTGTATTTGATAATTATTATTTCTGGATGATATTTAAACGTTGGATCAATAATATTCCAATAAGCACTTCTTACATATAGAATTACAGTAATTGCGATAATTTATCTAGTATATTTGCTTGAAGTTATTCTTATTTTGTTAAATTAATTTCTTACATTCTTGGATGTTTTGCATAATTATAAAAATGATTTTAATCAGATGTGACACTGAAGCATTGGGTGAAGAAATATGGATGGAGAGACGATGGTAGCCTAATTTTCATTGCCAATCAAGATGAGAATATCAAGACCAAAAACATTACTGAGAAGATAGAGTTTGAGCACCTTGCTCCATTGATGGCACTCTTGTAGATAACTTTGTAATACTTTGCTTAATAAAAGTTTATAAACAATTGTATTTTTTTTTATTATGTATTAGTTGTCTTAAGCTAATTTAAAAAAAGAATATGAGCCTTATTGTGGCTTCTTTAGAAGGTATGTTTTTTTTTCTTTATTACTTAAAGCCTCTGTACATTATAAAAATCATGAAAATCTGAGTATTTCTAGCTGATATTAAGGATCTTTACTTTTATAATGAAAATTTTTCCATTTATAATAAGATGTTGTAATAAAAAGTTTTTTATGACATCACAGTGTTTTATAATATTGCTATAAAATATCCTTTTGCAGGTAACCAGCTGGTGCCAATGACTTCATTCTCATGAAAATGCTCTTGTACTTTATAGGTACTATATTTTTTACTAGGATTGTGGGCTGTGTTTTTTAATTGTAATATTCTCATTGTTGCTCAACCCTTAGATTTTATCAATTTTGAACTTGCATTGTATACATTTTATACATTCTAGTTAATTATTATGAAAAGGCGTAATACTTGAATGAAATAAGTCTGTGAACATTTTCTTTCTGCTGGTAAAATTTACGTAACATTATTTTTTTTTATGTCAAAAGGCGGCTAACGAACATGTGGGTCACCTGATGTTAAGTGATCACCGCCGTCCATAGACACTAGCAACACCAAGGGAGTCGCAAGTGCGTTGCCAGACTGTGTATGGGGGAGGGGTAGCGAAAGGGGGAAAGGAGG
>MU158707.1:639625-755708 GCA_015888305.1 Antheraea pernyi
CCAGAGGAGTCGCAAGTGCGTTGCCAGCCTATGTATGGGGGAGGGGTAGGGAAAAGAGAAAGGGGAAGGGAAAGGGGGAAAGGAGGTGCGCCTCCGGCGCTCTCACTGACCGAACGAAATGCAACTATGCAAGCATAGTTACTTCACGTCGGTGTTCTGTGAGAGGGTGGTACTACCCCGGACGAGCCGACCCATTCATGCTGAAACTAGTAATTATTTTAGTTAATTTTTTTTTTATATCATAGCAGGCAAATGAACAGGTCGGTCATCTGATGGTAAGTGATCACCACCGTCCATAGACACTAATAACACCAGGAGAGGCGAAAATACGTTGCCAGTCTGTTTGGGCGAAAGGGAATGGAAGGGAAGGGAATGTTTTAGAGATTAGCCTCAACAAATTATAGATACTTTAATTATGCTTATATTATAAATTTATTGATCTATAACATTGCTCTCTGCAGATCAGATGTAACACAATTGTCGAGACTTTAAAGCCTACAAAAATATTTTTTCTTTTATAGTTTGTGTTTTTTGTATTATTTCTAAAATGACTTACACGACATATATTAGGGTTTTTTGGGTTGGTTACAACCAAGAAAATTAGCAAAACACAAATTATATAATTTTTTTATTTAATTTATTGACTCCTCTTACATAAGTATTTAACAACTTAGGTATAACAGTATCAACAATAGAATTTGAAAGTTATATTTTACATAGATACAGTCGTTTATATTGCGTAATCGTATAACTTAAGTAACTTAAATGAAGAAATTTTTGTACTTAAGTGACCAATTACATACAATGGCTTGTATAAAGAAATAAGTACATATAAATGAGACAAATAACGTATCCGAGTTGTTCTTTTGTTTATGCCTTTTTCCCATGGCTGTAGCCGTATTCCTTGCCGCCCGCGTGGCCAGCTTTCTTGCCATGATCGTGATGATGGGCATGATGCTCTTCATGACCGTGGTGTCCTTTATGACCTTTATGGTCTTCATCATAATGGCCTTTGTCGTGGTGTCCCTTTTTACCGTGATGTTTTTCATGGTGTCCCTGCTCATGATGACCGCCTTTCTTGTGGTGTCCTCCCTTTTTGTCGTGATGGCCGTTGAAGTCGCCATGTTTATGATGATGGCCACCCTTGTGGAAGTCGTCATAGAACTTATGTTCTTTATGATATTCATCTTTATGTGACTTATGATGGAATCCAGTTGTTTTTGATCCTTTTTTATGGCCCTTTTTGTGACCAAATTTGCCTCCTTTGTGTCCGTGCGCTGCTTCGTGATGTTCGCCGTGGTGGTCGTGTTCGTCGTGGTGCTTCTTCTTGTGTCCTCCGTGTTCATCGTGATGTCCTTCATGATGATGTTTCTCATGGTGACCATGTTCGCCTTTATCGTGGTGATGATGGGATTTGTATCCCTTGTCACCCTTTTCTCCATGGTCCTCATGATGATCAGCGTGGTGTTCGTGTCCGCCTCCTTGCTCTTGATGACTGTCCTTGGCTTTTTTATGCTCAGTGCCCGCTGGCGCTTGATCTGCAGATTCGCTTCCAGCTGCTGAAAGATCTGTACCCTTTGGAGCAGCTACCTCGACATTCTGTTTAACCTCACTTTTGGTTTCCCCTACATTGCGAGCGTGCGCTGATATTATCGCACACGTTATCAGTAATAAGAGCCTCATATCTGTAAAAAAAATTACATTTGTATTAGTTACGTTGTTGCGATGTATGTTTACTTAAATTCATAAAAAAACTTACTTGCGTTGGCTCCGCTAGAGACGTGGTTTCTAGCGCAACTATAATCGAAGTGCTATCAATGTTTCCGTAACTTCAATTTATAGATAATAGTGCTTTCATTGTCGCCGGTTACAGAGTGATCTTTGGCAATCGTTACTGCAGATTTCTGGACGAGTGATTCCGTGAGGGCAATGGTGACGACATCGTTTTGTGCCGTGGCATGCTTAAACTAAATTAGTTCCGTTACATTTATAACTTCAACAAATAATAAACATAAATAATTAATCATCTCAATACACTTCCAATTTTTTGTATTCGTATACTTTACTGTTAGGTTTACGTGAAATGTACAGCGTGTAAAATTAAAAATGCTAGTAATTAAAATATAAAATTTATCTATTTACAAAAGGTAATATACAATATGACAACATAGGCGTAGTAAAATATCTTAACAGTAACGGTGTCAGTGCTTGCCATGGTGGAAACCCCAGTGCTTGTGATCTTCGTGGTCTCCCTTCTTGCCATGATCATGATGATGGTGATGATGCTCCTCATGTCCGTGATGACCTTTGTGTCCCTTATGATCCTCATCATAATGATGTTTGTCATGGTGGCCTTTTTTGCCGTGATGATGCTCGTGATGGCCAGAGTGATGGTGTCCGCCCTTCTTGTGATGACCGCCATGATCTGCATGATGTCCGTGATGATGGCCATGTTTGTGGTGCTTGCCTTCTTTGTGATGGTCATCGTAGAAGTGGTGGTCTTTGTGATATTCGTCCTTGTGGTACTTCTTGTGGTAGCCCTCGGTTTCTTCACCTTTATCGTGGTGTTTTTTGTGATGATGTTTCCCTCCTTTGTGGTGGTGTCCATGCTCGTGGTGATGGCCGTGATGATCGTCCTCGTCCCAATGTTTTTTGTGACCACCTCCATGTTCGTGGTGATGTCCTTCATGGTGATGCTTATGATGATCACCGTGTTCGCCTTTGTGGTGATGATGGTGACCTTTGTGTCCCTTGTGACCCTTTTCCCCGTGTTCGTGGTGATGATGGGCGTGATGCTCTTTACCACCCCCCTCTTCGTGATGATGCCCCTTGTGATGGCTCGCCGCGGCAACAAGGTCCGTTTCTTTCCGGTCGATTTCTCGACCAGAACAAACTAAAATACATCCCAGAAGGGCGAGGGCGGCTAGAGTCCGCATTTTGTTAGTAACTGTACTACTTGTTGAATATTTGGATTCTACCACGGAACTGACTTGACAGCTGTCGGAGGCAGCATTTTATATCATAGAAATTGCTGGTTGCATTTAGTGAAACCATCGTGCAAGGACGCCACGAGCGCCGTGCTCGGTACACGTTGCGCCTAATTGCAACTATTCTTATTGTGACATTATTTAGGCCTAAAACGCATAGCAGCTACAACAATAAACTGTAAAATGAATATATTTTTCTGTGTGTTATTGGATTTAATACTATTCGTGGGTGTTTGTATAGTAACATTTGTTATTATTGAATTCTTTTCGTTTTGATGAGTCGCATTGATTAAAGTTGTTCTCTTTTTATTTTTACGGACTATGGAGTAATTAAAAAAAAAAAAACAATAATAAGTATTAAATTACCTTTTACATTTCTTATTAGTGAACTTACGGTTTCTGTAAAACTTGTTAGCTATTGTTTTCAAGTTGCATTATAATTCACAAGTGTATGGCTTATATAATGGAGTTGGTGTAATTTACAGTTAGGGTTATCAGTTTTTTATTGATAGTTAATATATATTTTTACCGGAAAGAGGAAAATAAAAAGTTTGTATATATATATATATATAAATAATTATAAAATAATTTATAACATCCTTCCGTATCATATACATTACACGTTATATTTTTAAACGCAAAGTATTTATGGAAAAAAATTGATAAATACTTTTTATTGAAGATGTAAGCTGTAAAATAAGGTAGAGTATGCTATTTTCAAATTTATTGGCAACCCTAGTTGCGGTAATTGACAAGAGATTTCATAGCGAGATTGGTGAGATTTCATTTCGGCGATGTTGTTGTCATTTTATATTATTTTTTATAAATGCGTGTTTCTTGTAAGCAAATTCTGAGAAATATAAGATATGCGTAGTCTTCTAGTTAGACGGACATTTTCTTTTGTTTTCTGTACATTTAGTTAGCTATAATGATTTATCTACGTTTTTAATTTTTCCTCTTTGCGTTTGACACACCCTTTGCTATGTAATATATCTTACTTAATTAATGGAACTCAGCTTAAATTACATAGTAAAGTCAATTTTGATGTTTTCAGGTGATCATTTCAAATTAACATAGCAGTTTAGTAAATATAGAACGATCCAAAATAACACGTTGTGATTCTTTACTTAAAAATGGTTGTTAAGATTTCGAGACTCTTTTGAAGTGAAACTTCTTTAGGCGTAGGAGGGGAAAATTTTTACAGATGTAACGTCACGCAGGTATGCAACGGAAGTAACGTCATTTGCAGTAAACGCAGATTTTTCAACTATTTTTCAAGTCTCGGAAATGTAAAGTTTTAGATTTGTATAAATATAAACAAGACTTATAAATTAGTTCGCCAAAGAAGTTTCACTTCTGACATGTGTACTTTGTACGCACGCACTTTTTTTTAAATATAGTATAGTATAATATTGTTATACTTACCTTAAATAAGTCTAGCCACCCGCCCCGGCTTCAGACGGGTACCGTGTAAGCTACGTAACGATCTTCACCTAAGCAAATTGTTTTTTGTTGTGCTTAATTTAAAATCATTGATGTTTTCTAAGATATTCGTAAATATGATATGCTATAGATGATAATTTTGATCTACTTTAATGTAAATGTTGATCAGAATATCATCGCAAATAACCAATTACTTTTTAAAAATATATAAAACATGAAATTGGTTATTGAGTGTTATCCCTAATAGATAAACATATATCGTCGAGACGTAAAAGACATAATTCCGTAATATATTATTTAGTTATATCTTACAGGGTTCAATCAGCGTTACTAATTAATGTAAACTCCCAACTGCTCTTAAGATTTCATTAGAATACATAGATTTTCTCCAACTTATATAAATATAATATACATGTATTAAACGATATTAAAAACGATCAAAATTAGTTATATCGCTTAGAATAACTAAAGGAACACAGCGATTTTGCTTTATAATAATCATAACACTATGTTATAGTGTATGATTCTTTATATGATACTACTCCACTTTTAATTGTTAATTAGCAAGCGATAACTTGTCTGCTTATATATATGTATGTGCATTAGGGTAGGCCAAAACAATCGAATATTTTTTTAAACTTTATACTTTGAAAAAAAGGTTGGTGGACACCTCAAAAAATTCTCTTTTTACTTCAAAATTATTTTCAGGCAGATTTCTTTTTCTTATATCATCATCATAAATAATCAAACTTCAACTTTCAATAACCTCTAAATGGTGAGGTTTACAAAAAAATATTGTAAGATACCTTTTTTGTAGAAAATTCAATTACCTACAAATATAAGAGACGAGATATTCAAATAGTGAATACTGAGATATGAAGTTTTCTTTCTAATAATAGGGAAAAAATAAAAAAAACTGCGAGGCGGAAGACTTTCCTATTAAAATTAAGAGCTCATACTGGAGAGAAATTTTTTGAGGTGTTTACCAACCTATTTTTCAGAGTATAAACACAGTCGATTTTTTTGGTTAATGTGTGTAGGTTTATTTATATTTTATGGGCTAAAACGACTAGTGTTATTTATTTTCGCATGTATATACTATCGCTATATTATGAAAATGGAAAAAAAAAATTAAGATCTTAAAATGTACGGATTAAGATTTTACTCATATTTATAACAAAAAAGAACGCTTTATATACTTCCAATGTGAGTTTTTTATATATCTATCTATACGTATATTAAAAATGAAGTGTCTGTATGTAATATCAAAATATATTTTTTTACTGAATGGGTATGAAAGTGTGCAGCGTGTATACGCAGCAGATAACAAAAATGCAATTTTTAAAATTTTTGGCGGTCTGTCTGTCTGTTTATTCCGGGTAATCTCCTAAACGGTTGGACCGATTTTTACGGGACTTTCACCGGCAGATAGCGGATATTATAAAAAGTAATTTAGTCTATTTTAATTCGGACTAGCTGTTAACCGTGGCTTCGCCCACAGTGCTATCACCAAAATGGTTCGACCTATTTTTACTGGACTTTCATCGACAGATAGCGAACATTATAAAAAGTAATTTAGTTTATTTTGTGCTATCTCCAAAAGGTTTAAACCGATTTTCACGAGACTTTCACTGGCAGATAACTGACCTTGTTGGAAGTAATTTAGATTATTCTATTTTAGACTAGCTGTTATCCGCTTCGTCCACATTAAATTTAGCAAAAATATGTTGTTGACTGTAAACATGTGCATAAGACGTGTGTTGTAGTGGACTCCAATCTATATATATAAAAATGAAACCCGTTTTCCGTTGTCACGACATAACATGAAAACGGCTTGACCGATTTGGATTATTTTTTTTTTTGTAGTTTTCTAATACTCTGTACAAGGTTCTTACGGAAACAAATATTAAGAAAATCTCTCAGAAAGATTGAAAAATATACATTTAATTTTGCATATTTTAAAAAACGCGCGTAACGAATGTCAACGTCATTCAATTTAAAACAAAAAATCTGTGATTGACGAAATTTTGTTCAGAACTCTCCGACTCTCTCTTGGTCGGTTTTGTGACTATTGACGATGATTTGACATTCGACTTCTAGGCGAAACGAAGTTCGCCGGGTCCGCTAGTAATAAATATAATTTAAAATCATATCTATATCTATGTATGTAATTTGAATTATATTGTCTTTTTGGTCATGTTGGCGGCCATTTTGTTATATTTACCGCGCTTTTGTCTACATAACTTAGTAACTATAGTAGATAAAATATAAGAATATTGTATCGTGTTCAATGAGCACTATTTAAATTGTCAAATATTAAAAACTGCTCAGACAAATATAAAGTTTTATATCTTGATTAATATTTATGCAAGATTTCAAGACGTCAGGTCATTAATTGTTTACAATCCAACATTAATAGTAATTTTAAAGATAGAAGGGGTTTTTCTAATAAGATATTAGACCCTAAACGTATTACTTATTGACAATATGGGCATATATATCATTATAATAACATCTTTACGTCATTGTTTCATTAGTTCCTTATACTTTGTAAGTGAGCACCGAGATAGTTATATGGTGGGTTAAGGTTCCAAATTGTTGCTGATGATAAACCTCATTTCACACACTGTTATTATTTATATATCTAAAGTATACGTCACATGTTAAGTATGTGGCGTCCGTGCCGCACTTATAATTGTTTTTAAAGAGCATTTCTATAATTTTACATGGTCTCACAGTTTTATATTTCTTTAATACAATTTAAAAAAAAACGCGTGTGGTGCTGCGGGTACAGCTAGTCTTAAATATTATAGCAGTCGTCGCTTTTATGTCGGTCTGCAAACTTCTTGGTGGCGTACTTCTTCGAAACGCGATAAACTAAATAAAAAACTATATGAAGATCTTAAAGTTATGTGCATTGTGATACTGATTAGGTAGAGTTCATAGGCTGATTCCGGTATATTATATGTTTAAGTGTGTTTCTGTTAGGTGTTGCATTTAGTAGGTAAGCATAGTTATATGGATAAACTGACCATTTATTTTTTAACTCAAAACGGGACATAAGTTTTTATACCTCAGTTAGCAGGTTAACAATGAAAATAAACACAATTTATTAATTTTTTTTATTTAGAAAAAGTGTAACTTAATGCAATTAGTATTCACTATTATTATATTCATATAATTATTTTTATTATAACAAGTTGGAAAAAATAAAAATCAATCACCAATTCACCAGCTTTATTAAAGCAAAGTTCCTCTGACAGTAATAATTAAATTATATGCAACATATTTTTTTTAATTGTATTTATATTTGTCAGAGGAACAAATTTGCTTTAATAAAGTTGGTGATGATTTTAAATAAGAATAAAATTCTTGGCATGTTTTTTTTATATTGACCTTAGTTATCAACATCGCTTTCAGAACTGGAACCTGTAAGTGATTTTTTTCAGACGTCCACAATTTATTCATAAGAGAAAAGACTCTTTCTACTGGAGCATTTGTACCAGGTAGACATAAAATATATTCAATTAAAATACAAAAATTTTCATGTTGAAGATTGTGGGTTCGAAAGTGTTTGAATACTTCCACCCAACGAGTTTCTGTGGAGACTTTTGAATTATCCCATTCGGTTATTTTTTGGGAAGTGACGTAATTTGAAATTAACGTGAATTCGTCAAATACTTCTGTATCTTTATTACAGTGAATATATCCCTTTTGAATCAATACATCCAGCGCTTTTTGAATATCTTCCCATGCAGGAACTTTTCTTAAATCTGCCCAATGAAATATATTCATTTCTTTAGTAAGAAAGCAAGTCCACTGTTCTAGATATTCACGGCTTGTTTTATAAAATTCTGTAGCCGTATTTTTCACAAAATCTTCATCAATATTAGTGCCATTATCTTTTAATTTCTCAATTAAATTACGAACAGTAAATGGAAGAAACTGGTTGATCTGTTTCTGAGCCAAATTGTCTTTGAGATGATTAATTTCTTTTGCAGCCTCAATTGCCGACACAGTCTGACCTTCAACCTTCAATACCGCGTGGTGAAAACTTGCAGATTGAGCGTGCAAAAAATAAAGCCATAATTCTGATGTGGGGTCTTCAAAAAAGTCTTTTAACAATTTGGGACATTTTTCAATGCTTAAAAAATAGTCTTTTAACGGCTGGTACATTTTTAAAACTCTATCCAAGGCAGGCATAAGCGCAAGCCACCTGGTTTTACTGTAGCCGAGCATTTGGTGATGTTCTATTCCAGCTTCAGCGCAAAACTCCTTTAAAGCTTCAACTCGAACCGTATAAATATAAAAAAATGAATATATTTTTACAATAATGCTTTCATAATCTAAAGGTAGACCATCTGCAGCAGATTTGATTGCATTGTGAATTATATGGGCTCCACATCCAATACCTATCAACGGTTTTTTCAGAGATGATTGTAATTTTGCTAATACATTATTAGTTCCTCGCCTAGCTACACCCCCAAAATTGACATTAGCATTGTCGCCACAAAATGCCACGACTTTTTTTGTCAAATTATTATCTGTCAATACTTGCTGTAAATAATCAACAATGATATCAGAAGTTTCACCTGGTTGCTCTTGAAGATCTAAAATTTTTACTTGCACACCTTCGTAAGGTTGAAAAAAGCGCACTACAAAAGGATATATTTTCTTGTTACCGTGGTTTGAGGCGTCATTTAAAATTGAAATACAATTGGACTTATTAAGATCATCTTTTAAATTGTCGATTGCTGTACGCGCCAAAACATTTACTACAATAGCTTCTGTTTTTGTACGCGCGCATGCGAATTTCGGATCAAAACATGACTGGATTAACTTCGATGCACAATCATTGGAACGAAAGCTGTGGTTTTCTTGTATAGTGTGATAAGCCCAGACGCCTTCTGCAGCAGCAATATCCAAATCCTTTGAAGATGGCGTGTTTGAATTTTTGAAAAAGTTTAACATTGAAGAACTGGAAGCAGCGACACGATCGGCATTTTTATGTTTTTCAGACTTCAAATGCTGTTCAATATCACCAGCACCACTATGGGAAACACTAAACTCTGTGCGACACTTTTCACATCTGACATCCGAGGAAGTATTAATTTGCTTAATAAATGGGTATTTTGCTTGTAAGTTGACATTAAATGAACACTTGCGTTTCGGCATAACTACAGGTTAAATTCCAAAACAACAGAAAACTTCTAATTAGTTACCAGTTTATCACTAAACTATTTCACAAACATTACGCAAAAACAAAACAATATCGATAAGTCTGTGTGCATATGCGTGGCTAGTCTAATAAACCAAATAAATACTCCCTCTCTTCCCGCGTTACGTTGCTAGGTAACCGACAAAGTGCGCGGGCGAATCACCGATCGTCGACGACGTGACGGTCTGTGATTCCCCGCCCGCGCGTGTCTCACATGCTATGTAATTTTAAATTTTCGCGCGGTTTCGGAAAACGGGACTATTTTGCGTCCCGGTGCTTTATTTGGGGACAACGGGACAGGTGACCGAGAAAAGGGACAGTCCCGTTTAAAACGGGACGTATGGTCACTCTATATATGGAGCATTCCACGTGAAGGGCACAGATAAAAAATGTTGATGAATCCGATTTTAATAATATTTGATTATGGTATACCTATATATGTCCTCGATCCAGACAAAGAAAAATTAGCATTTAAACTGATGAATTAATTAGAGGGTTTTAAAAATTTGACTAAACGAATAAAATTGACCAATATGTTACTACGAATCCCATTAAGGAATGTTAAAAAAATACAATAAAATAAATAAAGCGCTTGAATTTATATCCGCTTTAATAAACTTTTAAAATGCACATTTGCACATTAAAAAAAGTGGAAAAAGTGTATTTATATTTTTAAAAGTTGAATTTCTGAAAGTTATAATAATTAATGTTGTTTAATCCAGGGGTTCCTAAACTTTGTTTTTATATCATAGGAGGCAAACGAACAAGTGGGTCACCTGGTTAAGTGATCATCACAGTCCATAGACACTTGCAACACCAGGGGAGACGCAAGTGCGTTGCCAGGCTGTGTTGTGAGGGGCGGGGGAGGGGAGGGGAGGTGGTCCTCCGGCGCTCTCACTGACCGAACGAAATGCAACAATGCAAGCATTGTTACTTCACGTCGGTTTTCTGTGAGTCGGGTGGTAGTACCCCGGGCGAGCCGACCCATTCATTTTGAAACCAGTAATAGCTTCAGCGTGGGTCTACCACTTACAAAAGATAACGGAACACCAACACAATACCTTTTATGTTAACCCCATATTGAATGATTACAAATCAGCACTGAAATTTATATAAGAACATTTTTTTAAGAAATGTGTAATATAATTGAAATACATTATTCTTAACTTAAAGTTGTAATGTAAAGAATGAAATTGTTTTCTGTTTTATGAATAATAGTTTTATAGTTCGGTATTATGCCCGACAGTTGTACGCGTATGTCTGGTGTAGCATCCAGCCTTGACCTGTTTATTGAAATGTTTGTTTTTAATAAAGAATTTAAAGCTAATAATAAATAATTTTGGCGGGTTCCGCGGAACCCAGCTTGGAAATCCCTGGTTTAATCTATTCTTCTCAATATAGTTATTGTATAGATAGTCATTTCCTAGTTTCATAACGGGCATGGAACTAGTTTAGGTGCTAGACCAGTTACAGTGTCGAAGCGACGCTACGGCGCGGCACACACTGCACTGGCCCGCACCCTGTTCGCGCCTTCTGTAACCTGCCACGAGTTTACAGACACCTTCAATCGAATATATTTATATAATAATTTAATTCATTATATGCTTAAAATGACAATGAAATAACATAACTTATATATATATATATATATTTACGGACAGAAGAATTATATATATAAAGAATAAACACCGAATATATATATATATATAATTCTTCTGTCCGTATATATGTGGCTGAATTCCACTTAAACGGCTGGACAGACTTTAACGAAATTTTTTGTCTGTCAGTCAGGAGTATTCAAGAACGGTTTAGATTCACAATTGACCCGGTAGGTGGCTCTGTGGTTGAATTTTATATTTTTTTATTATCAAGACAAGTTAACGTCCTACTTGCCTGCAAGTATACTTATACAACAATTTGTTTCTATTTGATATGCTTAAAATTACTATAAAACAACATAACTTATAGATTTATCTACAAATTTGAACAGTTTTATAATTTTCACCTTTTTCTCGTACATTTTATCATAATATCTTCAGCAGCCGGATTTTTTTTTAAATAGTTTCTTAACATGAGGTAGGTAGTCATATAGATGAATGCTAGATTATATACACCATCTCCATGTTATGATGATAGTATAATAGTTTCGGTGCATTGAATATCCGACTGTATTACTATTGAGTTCGATAATGGTACAATCTCCAAACAGCTGATAAGTTTAGTGCGATAATCGATCTATTGTCGACTAAATTAAATAAAACTAACATGTTTTTTGTTAGCAAGCCAATAAAGCAACATTTTTAAAAGATTAAAATAAAAATAGAAAGAATGAACTTTATTTAATTTAGAATTCGTTATTGTAGAAGAACCGGCAAAAAACTCGACCTGGTTTGTCTACTTTTATTTGTAATATTATTTTATTTTAGTGTTAAAAAGTCAGTCATTTTAGTTGAATAAATTCAGTCATGTACATTACTTTTATCGTTCAAGTTTTGGTTGACTAAATAGTTAACCCTTGTTTATTAAAAACAGGATAGCATACCTATTACTAGTGTATTTAAATATAAGAGTTCACTCGTCTTTTATTCTGATGTTAATCATTGTCTTAGTGTTGTCTAATTATTGACTGTATTTTAATTGACCTGGTATCTTTCTTCAGGACAATTATTATTAGATAACTCTTTCCAGTTCTTGACACCGATTGTTGCATGTAAGTAAGTGCCTCTGAAATATAGGTTTAATATGAAAGCTGTGTTATCTCATTGTATAATGAACCGATAATGTCATTTGTCATTCATGAAATGAAACATTCGACAAAGTAATTCATTAAAACTACATAAATATTATAAAACAAACTCAGTTTTCGTGTTGTCTCTGTTACCTCAGTTCTTTTAAACTACACAATAGATTATCATACGGGTTTCTCTATCATTGATCATTAGATAACTTATTCCGGAAGGTAGACCTAATATTGTGTATATTATATAAAGTAGAAAAAAGTCATAGTTAAGTCGTAAGAAAGAATTTTCAAGCGCTTCCATTGACAATGTACTACATAATTGTATATCTAAAAATTCCCACAAAAACTCTTTGATGGTATAAGTATATAATATATCTCTAGAGCATAACGCACAATAATCATTTTTATCTTTTACATATTATTACAACATGCTTGTTTGTAATTCTTTACGACGGTTTTTTGGACAAATATAGTATTAATCTTTTTTCAATTAAATACATTAGTTACGTTAGGAAATTAGTGTAAATCAAAACTGTACTTTTCAGGATATCATTTACAATGCATGTTTAGAAGGCAACACAAATTTAATATTAAACGCAACAGAAAATCTCGATTGTGTGAAAATATTTAGGTACTTAAATTCTAAACTTTGATAAACTGTAAATATCAAAGTGGCAAATAATAAATATAAATCCTTCAAAAACAACATTGCATTCATGTTAACGTCCCGGGTCGCTTGTATAAAGATATATAATAATTTAATATTTAGTATATAAGCAGCGGTAAACATTTTAGGTAAACTATAAATTTTGATTTAAATTGGGATTTTCCGGCTTGAACCCGTATTTGAACGTATTCAGGAAACCTTCATTGGTAGTATTTGTTGGAAATATAATAGAAGTATGTATTTTTCCATAACAAAATATGAATACCTATAATTATTGGTAACTAACAGATACTACATGTTTTTTAAGGAGATGTTTAGTTAATTATTGTTTGTGAAAATGGAATAACTGGCAACTCATTGGATATTGAAATGTTTAACAAACTACTTATGTTGTCTTTCATATACAGTATATGTATTTCTTTTTTGTATCTGTTATTAAGTGAGATACTAAGATTATGTTAGTATATATGTAGGTATATAACTTAGGTATATAATTTATGTTGTATGAAGGTATATAACTGAATGAATAATGATTTATTATCTATCTATCGATGAAAAGGACAAGACAAATATTTACAAAGTTTAAAGATAACTATTTATTTTTTATAAAAACATGAAAAATAACAATAACAACTTCCATTCTTAAAAATAATAATTCATGTGGTTTGGTATTGACAAGATTAGTGTTTGCCATGGTGGAAACCCCAGTCCTTGTGTCCTTCATGACCGCCCTTCTTGCCATGACCTCCGTGATGATGGTGGTGTCCCTCATGCCCATGATGTCCATGATGGTCATGGTGACCGTCATCGTAGTGGTGCTTGTCATGGTGTCCGCCCTTGCCGTGGTGTCCTTCATGATGTCCGGAGTGGTGGTGTCCGCCCTTCTTGTGGTGACCGCCATGATCTTCATGATGTCCGTGATGATGACCGTGTTTGTGGTGCTTGCCTGCGTCGTGGTGGCCGTCATGGAAGTGATGGTCCTTGTGGAAGTGATCCTTATGGTATTTCTTGTGGTAGCCGTCGGTGTGTTCGCCCTTGTCGTGGTGCTCATGATGGCCGTGCTTGTCTCCCTTATGATGGTGACCATGTTCATGATGTTCACCATGGTCGTCGTGTTCATCCCAGTGCTTATTGTGTCCGCCGCCATGTTCGTGGTGGTGTCCCCCATGATGATGATGTCCATGATGGCCATGATCGCCTTTGTGATGGTGATGATGACCGTGATGACCTTTGCCGCCCTTACCACCGTGATCATGATGGTGGTGCCCGTGGTGTGCGTGGCCGCCACCGTGTTCATGGTGATGACCGCTCGCCGCCACGGCGAGGTCCTCAGACTCGTCAGCGGTGCATGCCGCCACCAGGCAAAGAACGCCTACCACTAAAAGTGTTTTCATAGTTGTAAATGTTCTTCACTTCCACTGCAGGTTGCTATTGGAAGGAAGTCCGGTTGTAACTGACCTCTGATACGTTCATTGCCTATTTATATTAGTCATTTGCACAGCACTGTCAGAGATGGAGTAATATTCCGCAAGCGTCCCGCCGTATTAGTTCATGGACAAATTAAAAAACGTCATTTGACACGCTCTGATGAATTGATGATTTGAGAGTGGATAACGGCAAATATTAGATATAGTCCTAACTAATGCAGCAATGTAAGTATCTAACTTTTAGGTTTTAGTCCATTATAATGTCATTGATATACTTAAGAAACATGATGGTTAATAATTAAAAAAAAAAAAAAGATTTCTATATTTGGTACTTATTTTCTTAAATTTCAAATCTATTAAATTCTATGTATGTATATATGGAAAAATATGTTAAATTTAGAGAAATTACAGGTGGTTATAAAATATTTACATTGTTTATTTAGAATTGATATGAACTAGTACCACTATATATTATTACCACTACAACTATATTAACTGATATCAAGTATATTATATATTATAACCGTATGCAAATAATTGACGAAAAACGCCAAGTATTAAAAGATAGACCGAAACCTTCTTGCAAGCAAGTTTGGTTTCGCAAGTCACGTTAGGGCCCACGCTCGAAAGAAAGGAAACGTTTTGGAGTCGCCGTCATCGAAATCGACGAGGAGGACTATATATATAAGTATATAATCAGATCATACTCTAACTTTGCTAGCAACAGGATGCGCGTTTATTAATAATATTAATTACCGTAATTACGTAGTTTAAAAACAAAAAGTATTTCATTTACCTACTAAATATTTGAGTTATGGCGAAATTGATATTATATAAATATTCTCCATGTTCGCATACCAATTTCTATGATGATCGGTTGAGTCTTATAGAGAAAGAAATAGCTGAAGAAACAGAAATCTTTATAGAAAAAATCTTCCTCATGAAAAACAGGTATATAGGCGATTTTTTATGGTAATTGGTTAAACGGTGTTATATGTAAATCCTCCTATTTTTATATATATTTATGTTAGCATATAATCATGCAGTCTATTTAATATTAAGGAGTCATTGGAGCCTCAACCTCAAAAGGATCACAATTTCGAGGTCAATTAAAATTGATTGTTGTTCCTGACAACTGACTTAGAACACTTTGGTTGGTGGTAGAGGTACATACAAGGTGGTAGAGCCACGCTGAAGCTATTACTGGCTTCAGCATGAATAGGTCGGCTAGTCCGGGGTAGTACCACCCTCTCAAACCCGACGTGCAGTAACAGTGCTTGCATTGTTGCGTTTCGTTCGGTCAGTGAGAGTGCCGGAGGCCCACCTCCCCTCCCTTCCACTCTCCTCTCCCCTCTTCCTTTCCCCCTTTTTCCCCTAAATACAGGCTGGCAACGCACTTACAACTCCCCTGGTGTTGTTAGCGTCTATGGACGGTGGTGATCACTTAACATCAGGTGATCCAACTGTTCGTTTGT
The DNA here is from genome assembly GCA_015888305.1 of Antheraea pernyi. Lineage (NCBI taxonomy): Eukaryota > Metazoa > Arthropoda > Insecta > Lepidoptera > Saturniidae > Antheraea > Antheraea pernyi. Next base: position 655,583 of record MU158707.1, read on the forward strand.
CTGCTATGACATAAAAAAAACTTTGTTTTTCAGTACGTAATGTCAACTATACCCTGCGGATTAGAACACTATGTTTGCACTGCTATCTGCAGTATAAAAAGGTGTAGTGATGGTACACCCGCTGTTGAACCTTGTACAGGTTCCTACTATTCTTCGTATATATGAAGTTATGTTGATTAAAAATCTCCCTCACCTGTACGAAATGAAAATTGGTTTATAATTTAATATTTTATCTATAAACAAGGACCTTTGAGTTCCTTTTTGCGTCGTTTGTGTGTCCTGCTAGGTCTTCTAATCTAAGTAACGGATTTTTATATGGTTTTCATTTCTATTGAAAAATTTTCTCCTGGAAAAAGAAGTTGTAAGAAGGGACATTCGTGTGCTTAGATTGATAACGCTGGCTAAACCTTATAAGATACATCAAAATAATGTAGTGCGGAATTGTATATCTTATAAATGCATAGAGAAAAGTCTTCGACGGTATTTGCTTATCTCCCAAGGATACCCCATAGTAGCCAATTTATATTATACAGATTGTTAAAAAATAATGGCTTATTATGCTGCTATTTTTGGCAATATAGTATTAATCTTTATGCAATTAAATATTTTATTTACATTTGGCACTTAATGCAGATAAAAAATGTAGTTTACATCATAACATTACAATAATTATCTTAGAAAATATCACAGATTAAAAACAATTACGTTTTAATTTATTCGATACATTGTTTGTGTGAGATATCAAGGTTCAGATGGTCAGCACATTCATTATCAAAGCGTCAAAAATGGCCATCCGAATCGCCGAGGCAATTATAATGCCATATACCTAGTGCATCCATGCGAAGCGGAAGAGCACGTTAGTATGACTGTATATCTAAATATTTAAGAGTTGTTGGTCAGCTATTACTTCAACATTACCTACTATGAATACGCGTTGGGATATCTCGGAGTGCTCTGACTACGTTTTTATAATGACTTTTGTTGATACATGTCGACTATATAATATTATCAGAGCCAATGAGTTGTTGGTGGAATGAGCTTCCTGCTGACTACAGTATGGGGTGCTTCAAGGGGAAAATAAATAGGTTACTTAAGGGTCGGCAACGCGCATGTAACGCTTCTGATGTTACAGGCGTCCATAGGCTGCGGTGACCGCTTTTCATTAGGCGGCCCGCATGCTTGTTTGCTACCGTCGTAGTATAAAAAAAAACAAACTAGAAAGTCTTGTGTCATCATAATAAGTATGAATTATTTCAGGATTATAATTTGATAATTAAATCGAATCAGCCAAAAACTCATCTTTTATCATAAGCTTGCGATTTATAATACCTGCAAATATTTCTCCAGGAACTAAACAAGTTATGGTCGAACAGATAAGTAATATTTAAACTTTATGAATGCATGTATTGTTATTCTCACTACGTACATCCTTCATTCAGTATAACACACACACTTGATTGACAGTTCATAGTCTCGAATCGATCCAAAATTATCTGCTTAGTGGGTTCTTTCGCGCACAAACGCCGCTATTTGGATAGCGTTAAACAATTCTTCCGAATGACTAAACACTGTTAATCCGCTCTCTTGTTTGCCTGTGCCCGGAATCTTTCTGGTTAATGCATAATATCTTTTTGACTATTCACATTGATTATATACGCTTATGAGTTCATCGTTGGCTTTATAAACAATTCTATAGTAACGATATAAAGTTTGGAAAAATATTTAAAAAAAACATATGGAATAAACAAACATTTTCGTGTTTAATTATATATCCACTATAATTCACTTAAATATTATCATATTTAATTCTTTATGTTTGTACATTATCTGTAACTAACATTTACTAACAGTTTCGCTTGTGTTAATGGAGATTTTGAGAATAAAATGCATGTCACTCACTGATAATGTAGCTTTCTATAGATGAAAGATTTATTTAAATTGGTTAAGTATTTTTTGAGTGTATCCATTATAAACAAAAAATCAACTACCACTCTCTCTACCCTGTCAGATGCGATAGTATCTATCGATTATTTTCGATGTTTTTTTCCCCATTTAAGAAATTCGTTTATTCTTTTATCAAAACTACAATATTACACAAATATTAATTAAATAAACATGTGTGTAAGTAATGGAGCAACATATTCGAATACAGCATCTATTGGTTTGAGTTCCAGTCCTACAATAAATTCGAGCTTTCGGTGAAGAATAACATAGGCTATAACATGGTCGTGGGGCATTTTCTCTTGCCCATCTATAGGTGTGTCCCGGGTGCTATACATAATAACAAGTTTTTTTAACCTTAGCGTGCTACATCTTAAGACACATCAAAATTGAGTAATGGTAAGACTAATGAAGTACTAAAAAGTAGTATTTCTACCTAGGAATATGATACAACAGTTTATCATATTAATAGAGATCAATGAATTTACACAAGAAAGTTACATAAGAATTTTAGTAAGTATGTAGGTACCTATAAGTTCATGACCGATACGGTCTACTGAACGCTTTTCTAAAGGTGCGTTTTCCCAATATCGCTGAAATTTCAAGGCCAATTTGGCCTTCTGATGTACTTTCGCTTCATTATTCTATTTAAATTACAGTACAGCATAATTCCATTTATCAGTTTATTGTTAGTAAATTAAATATAATAATCGAATCGATACACCATGCAACTACGTAGTTAAAGATAATTTTCTCTTCACTAGAGTTATTGGGTACACTATGTAGTAAAAATACTTCAGACAAAATGTACTATATTCGTCTGAAAGTATTAAAAGTAGTTCAGGAGTTTTTGGCGGGATCTTGGTCTGTCATGTAGTGGATTTTATTTTTTATTCATAATCTTGTGTTACTTGACTCTATATTGTATAAAATTGGTGGTGTTTTATGTAATATAGTTTGTTTATTGTGCATAAGTGAAGTGAATAGAAAATAATACCACGGACCATGAATTCTGAGATGCCACAAAATCTCCATGGAAAGTTCTAACAAGATGACCACTATCTTGTTAGTTCATTGAAATTATATCAGGAAACTTGTAATATCGATACTCACTTGACAATGGCAGTGATGGTCTACTAGAAGACTGGTTGCCAAAATAGAATGAAAGATGAACTTGCAATACTATTAACTACTTGACAATGGCAGTAATAATCAAAAGATTGATTGCCAAAAATAAAGTTAAAAAAAAAAGTAGTTCAAGTAATGGCTGACTTCATAACGTTTCTCAAAATCTCATGTACAAATTAAGTTAGTCAGTAGCAGTACAAACACTAGCAATTACTAAACTGCACCAGGGCACGATGTATATGCGATCGTAAGCGCTGATAAACATAAAGTTTTTAATTTTGCGATAATGGTTTAATTATTGGTGTGTTCGGACACCGTGTCTATGGACGTACGTTCGATTCCTAGCAACTGAGTTCGGTGAAGGAAATATCGTGATGAAGACACAGTATGATTGTAGGGATTTTTTTTTTCGAACTGACTATGCTGTTGACCTAGCAAGGTCTTAACAGCTTCACCGGACTACATGGTTGTAGGCATTTTTCTATGTTCGCTTGTCTAGCTACCACATTCAAGTTGAATATTTGTCGCCAAGCACCTGTTAAGCCAGTCCCCTCTAGTTTTAGCGTATGTATGACAATGTGGTCTGTCATTTAAAATCAGATGAGGTTATGGTCAAACGCTAAAATCTACAAAACATTAAAAAAAGATATAAGACCTTTTTCTACAATAAACTTTTTTAAGCAAATTAGATTTCTTGACAATACTTCATTCACTGCTATCTCTGAAATTGTGTTTAAATTGTTCTCACCTGAAATGTTATTAAAATTAACAGACACCCGCGACTTCGTCTGTGTCGTTAATGTCTTAACAATAATAGGGTAAAGAGGAAAAACATAAGCATGACACCGCTTGCCCCATTTCTATTTGGTTAGAAAACACAAATCGCTGAACATGTAGAACTTATAAAATCGCAGTTTTTTTTATCTTTCATAACAATTTGTAAAATGACGCTTTCGTGATAATTTTAGATAGGAATACAAGTGTCTAAGAGGAACAACTAATATGACCACTATCATTTTATTTATATAGGTAAGGTATCCATTAAGTTAAGGTTTAAGTGTTTTTAAATAACTATCATACTATTAAGATCGTAGGGGAACTATTAACATACAATAAACAAGCGCAAAGATAAAGACTCAGAACTTATAATTGTAGATCATACCAGTAATAGTCCTGTGTGGGAATCGAACCCACATTACTTAGCAGGGCAGCAACAGAGCGAAGTGGCGCGGCAATCGCGGTGCCAAATGCTCTTTTATTTTCTTTTTTTTATGTCATAGGTGGCAAACGAATAGGTGGGTCACCTGATGTTAAGTGATCACCAATGTCCATGGACACTAACAAGTTGAGGGGAAGGGTTCGGTGAAGGAGAGGGAGAGGAGAGAGGAGAGGGGAGGGGAGGTGGGCCTCCATCGCTCTCAATGACCGAACGAAACGCAACAATGCAAGCACTGTTACTTCACGTCGGTTTTCTATGAGAGGGTGGTACTACCCCGGGAGAGCCGACCCATTCATGCTGAAACCATTAATAGTTTCAACGTGGCTCTACCACCATTACATTACTTATTAGTTTAAGCGTGTTTACCATCTTAGATCACGCTGTCATTTAACATTGTATTAGATTGTGGTCAAAAGCTAAACCCAATAAAGCTTTAAAAAAATCGTTACTGTTTGCAAACAGCGACAAAATATCTTGATAGATACATTTAACTTATACGCATACATAAATCTCAAATTATTAGTTTCACAAACCACGAATATAGTCTGCTGACAAAGCTGATATGGATGTTAGCAAAACAGGAATATAATGTATGTACATCGCTAATTGTACCGTGAACCCTAGTTCTAGTGAAATATAAACACAAATCCTCTTACAGTATCTTGGTATCCAGGGCGTCGTGCTTACGGGGATTAGGTCTTAAGAAGCCTAGCTCTACAACACGATCTTGTTAGTGGTTTACTTATGTTAATACTATTATTACTGGACCTAATACGTTACTACGTTTAGTATTGTGTGCTTCTCTGATATTTAGTCAATATTTATGTCATTTATCGTGTAGAATCAATGATATTATAACAAAAAAGCTGTAGACACGTTACCTACATGATATTTTGACAACACAAATGGCACGATAACGCACACATACGTAAAGTAATATGTTAACGCCACGTATTAGATAAACTGTGGAAGTAAGATGGCTTAATTTCTTTACGAGTCGAGCGTAAGTTATAGTCCGCGTCAAACATTTTGGCCGCTCTGAATATAGTCGTGAGTATGAGCTTGTGCATAATATCAGTAAGATTTGAATACATAACAAAGAAAAAATGGTATTATAGGAATCTAAATTGGCATTTATTAAAGTTGTCTCGATGTTAGGCATGTAATAAAATACCTATTATTACGTAAATTTGTGATCTACGCAGCTATATTCAGGGCGGCCATAATTGTTACTTATACGCCTATATATGCAAGTATAATTAGCTGTCTATCTGGGTATAATAGTAGGTATACAAAAATGAGTAAATGTATAGATAAGTGTTCATACTACAAGACTTCCCGACACACTGATAAACGTAATGTTTTTTATTTATTTTAACTTAGCTGTGACTTATGTATAAAAACAATTTTTTTAATGCGATTATTGGCAAACGAACATACGGGTCAACTGACGGTATGTAATCAACAACGCCCACGGACATCTGCGACTTAGAATAATATTTTAATTTATAGTAAATAGGAACCTCACAGTCTTGTTCAAACGTAAGAGACTATCCATCAAGATTCCGCAAAGTTTGAAATTTGTCGGAAAATACTTCAGTTTCGCCCACAAATTTTAAAGTAGCATTGGTAATATCAAGAATTTTTACTTTTTCCTATTGTACATTGTAAACTAACAACCGCATGCGGCTTTATATACATTCATTTTGAATATATCATTTAATATATTACTTAACTAGCGGACCCGGCAGACGTTGTCCCGCCCTGATTATAAAAAAATCCTGGACAAATTATATACCAAAACGTTCCTCGTGAATCACTTTATCCACTGGTGTAAACCGCATAAAGATCTTTTCAGTAGTTTTTGAGCTTATCGCGAACAGACAGACAGACAGACGCGGTGGGGGACTTTATTTTATGCTATGTAATGAACTTAATAAGAATAAAACACAATCTATAACCCGTAGCATTCCGTCAGAAAAAGAATTTTGAGAAGTGGTCCATTAGGTTTTTTTTATGTTATTTTTTATTATAGCACAGCAAAGTGACTGCGCTATGCCTGATGGTAAGCATAGTACAATTCAAAAACAATGGCGACCACCGAGTGACATACTGTCTATCGCCGGTCGCCACTGTCATGCCGGCCTGAGAAAAGCTGGATATGCACAGGCTGATCCCGAAACGCGACCCGCAGAAGCGAATCACTATGACGGGCTTTTTCGCCATATACATGGTGGTTGCGACCCAGTCAGGCTGTAAAACCCTACCACCCCGCTTTCGCCATTGCCTCGTTCGTTATTCAGCATGGTGCACCACGTGCAAGTGAGGTTGGCTTGGGTGTCTCAAGTCTTATGATGTTATTCGAAATTCCTTACACCCCATGTTATAGAGTAGTAAACAGGCATGCAGTCGACCTGATATTAAATGGCGAATTAAATACTCAAAAATACCTCAGTCCTGAGGCCAGACATAATAGGCTATTCTTCAGGACTCAAAACCAGCTTGTGACACGCCGTGTGCTTTTATAAGTTGGAACAAGGCAACGCGAGTATTACTGCAATACTGCAGAAATTGTCGAAAATATGTCAAGCGATGGTGCTTCAGCAGCTAAACCTTGTACTAGTTCTACGACTGTATTCGATGATAATAATATTGAAAGAGAACGTAGAGCGCTCGCAGTTAGAGGGAATATGTTGATTCCTAGGTTTGCTCGTTGTAGTAACGAAGTTAAAATCCAGCTATTAAGAGCATTTTGTCAATGTTTTTATACGAGCACCTATGGATCAGCTTCAGTAAAAGGACTATGAACGCTTTGCGTGTCCAATATATCTAATAATATTTTTGGAATGTTATTGGGATTACCACGATTTTGTAGCGCTTCTAGGATGTTTGCGAATGCCAGGGTTGATGATTTTTATGCTATCACCCGTAAGAGAATTGCATCCATCCTGGGTAGACTTCGCGATTGTCCCAATAGGATAATGAGAACAACGGTAGACGTGTACGATAGTCCTTTCATGAAGCACTCGATATCGGTTATTATATAATAGTGTAATTTTCATCTTTTCATCCTGTTTCATATTCATATAAATTTATATAAGGACATATTAATATATTTATTTAATTTTATTTTGAAACTTATTACTTACTTATGTATTACTATATATTTTGTTTTTGTGGACCCTTGTTGTCTGATAAATAAATAAATATTATTATTATTATTGAATACACGCAAAGCTATAAAAAGGAAAATTTGAGATTAAACGACAAACTTTCAACTAGAAAGTGCAGATGGTGATAACAATTATATACCAATAAAATTACTTGTACATTTGTTATATTAGAATAATTGTTGTTATGAATTATTATTGCTTATTGTCAGTTATTGGATAATTTATTCGTTGTTTGTATCGTGACTTTTAGTGTGACACTTCGCACCTATTGGTTAGTGCATAATTCTTGATTGTTCGCATCTTGTGACAACATGTATCGATTGTTATTTTCGTTGTCTATCACAATAATTGATAACAAATATTAAATAGCACTATGGTTACTTCTTTAATAATTTCTTATCCATAAATAATGCATTATACTGTATTATTTGTTGTAATAATAATAGCGGTTTTGTAACACCATAGTTTGATTTAAACCTACGCCTTTGACATCGTGCATGTAGGACTGACACATTACTCCAAGAAATAATACTCTAAACGCTATTTGTGAGTACGTATATAATTTCCTGACATCTACATCATATAATTTCGACGGTTATTTACAAAATAAAATCAAAGTATATAATCCTAACATGTACCTTTGTTGTTAATAATATACATCTACTTTATACATAACAAATGTGGGTAATACATGTTTATGGAGGTACGTGGTTCATATTATAATGTACGGGCGTGCGTGGTTTGAGCGACATATTGTTGGCGCTCGAAGGTGAACCCCGGATAATCCCGTGCATTGTTAGCTATTTTAATGCTTATGCCCTTTGTGTGACCGTCCTGTATTAAGTCATACGCGGATAATCGCCGTATTATACAGAGTTAATTTTCCAATAGCTTGTACTGAGGGATTGCAGCTGCCTGTTTTCGCATTGAGACAAATCTGTGACATTTTTATTTCACAATACTTAACAAATTGACACTTTATACTAGTTAATAAATTATAAGCGATACATTAATTCATATATTTATTTTGAAACATAATAATTATTTTTAGTTTCATATTATAAAAGTCAAGATTTTACGTTTGTTTTTTATTTTTAACCGACTTCAAAAAAAGGAGGAGGTTATCAATTCGACTGTATTTTTTTTTATGTTTGTTACCTCATAACTTTGGACTGGGTTAACCGATATTGATTATTCTTTTTTTATTTGATAGCTGGTGCTTCCCGTGTAGTCCCATTTCAATTTGGTACAGTTCCGACAACGGCATGCAGTGCAAAACCGTATAAGTTTTAAATTTGCATTAACTATGTACACGACAAATAGACGAATAACTCAATATCACGCTAACCGATTTCGATGATTGGAAAGGATGTACTTCAAGGCTAGTTTGATGAAAGTTTGGTTAGGTTCTGATTAGGGATCCGTGACAAAGTAAGAAAACTTTCAAGAAACGAGCTTACTCCTTTCTTAAGGGCCGGCAACGCATCTGTGTTTCCTCTCGTGTCGCAATTGTCCTTGGGCGGCCGTGGTCACTTACCATCAGGTGACCCGTATGTTCGTTTGCCACCAATATTATAAAAAACTCTTCAATTCTTAGGAGCCTATTGTGCTTATGTTCGTTGCTGTGTTGCAACATGACGCAAGTATTGTAATTACATTACTTAAGGTGTATTATATGTGAAGCTATGGTAGCCGAGTTGGTGGTAGAAACTATCGCAGATTATTGATAAGGTTGCGTTCGTACCAAACGTTACCAAACGTTGCACAACCAATTGAAACCATATCGCATACCATACCGATAGATACCATACCGCAAAAATGCGCATATTTTATTTAATATACTTGAGGCGGAACGGAGTTCGCGGGCACTGTTAGTAAAATATATTTATGTACACTAAAAATGGAAATATAAAGTAAATAAAAAAAAAAGTATTAACCGACTTCAATATCAATCAAAAACCCATAAGGCACTAAAAAGCGGAAAATAAATAGTTTATCAAATTAATCAAATTAAATAAAACATATGAATATGTGTGCTACCTAGAGATGTATTGGAAGTCGGTGCCAACCCAGTAGTCCGGTGAAGCTGTGAAGACCCTGCCAGGTCAATAGCGTAGTCAGTTCGAGAAAAAAAGAAAAACGGTGCCAACCAAACCGAAAATCATATCACCTACATAGGTACAAAGTTTAAGTCTACTCTCGCGTCTCTGTAATACAAAAATTTTGAACATACAAGAATATGAATAAAAAATAAAATCCATTACATGACAGACCAAGATCCCACCAAAAACTCTTTTTGCTTTTTATTTTGTCTTTCATTTGCATCAAAACAATAAACATACAAATTATAGACAAAAAAATATACTAACAGAGAACGAAATAAAATACTAGAACATGTGGGCCTTGAGGCACACCGCGAAGTTTCACAGAGTCCGAGTGCGAGAAAAATAAAAAAATGTGAAATTGTGAGACAGCCAGTTACACATATACGTACTGTTAAGCTCTATACGATAACATAAAGTCAAGAATAAATATATCTAATATCAAATATTTATTATTGTGCCAAATTTCATAAGGTATATTGTGCCTAAGGGGGTCAAAGACATTTTTTTGTTTCTGTTTTTTCGATGCTAAGGAAAAGGCAAAGGTACCCGTACCAAAATCAAATCAAAATACTTTTTATTCAATTTAGGCCCTGAGAAGGCACTTATGAACGTCAAAACTACTACCATGCAGCCAAGTCGGACGTCATTTCAGAATTGTCAACTCTGGAGTGTATTGTGATAGTTTCAAAGTTCTAACAAGCTGGTGGCTATCTTGTTAGAACTTTCCATGGAGTTTTTATGGCATCTCAGAATTCATGTTCCGTAGTATTATTTCCCATCTACTTATTATTCACTTGTGCACAATAAGCCAACTATATTACGTAAAACAGCACTAATATTACAAAATATAAAGTTAAATAACACAAGATTATGAATGAAATATAAAATCCACTACATTACACAGATTACAGACTACGATCCCGCTAAAACTCGCAATAAACGATAAATCTGGCCAAAGACACTAATATTCGTTCATATTTTCATACCGGCTTAAAACCTTTTTACATGTTTTTTGTGTCAAGCAGTTAGAAACATTTTTAAGATCTACCTGTTGGTAATTTATAAATAGATATAATAATGCTAATGAATAAGTAATAAATAATTATTTTTAGAAATCTATATTTAGTTATTTATTAAGGAACGAATAAAAATATATGAGCATTCACACATTTTAACTACCAAGTAGGTATGTTTATATAGTGGAATGCGAGTTATCTCCGTTCTTACAAAGTCCCTTTAATTTCTTCATGTTTATTAACTCAATAACAGTTTCGTGGACAATCAATATATATTACTTGCAGTTCCAGTCGTATTGAATTTCATTGATGCATGTACCGCACTTATCCACACATTACCAAATTGATTTATTTTAAATTTATACTTCCCTATCTAAGGGGTTATACTATGAAGTTATATAGCTATATACAAAAGTTTTGTAAGAAATAATCGGTAAATAATCAAGTTTTACTGTCACGCTTCAACAAGTGACCAATATTTGAGGGAACAGTACACTACTAAGATGTTTCCGGCCTATAAAAGTATCATATTAACTGTTCAAACATTGGATCGGAGGTTTTATCGTGGCAGCTGGCGGACACGACTAATTACATCAATTACAGGTAAACATAAATCGGGTCCGGTTTCGTTGCTCCCACCTTTGTCAATATTTGAGTTATTGCGGACCGTCGCGCGTCGCTCGGTCGCGGTCGTTTGTCTCATTCGCACACGAATACACATACTTAGGTACTACACATATATATGAGTATGTATACCAATGTAGATACAGATATAGGTATCTATGTAATGATCTAATTTATATTACTAAAATCTATAACTATAGTAAAAGAATAACTAATTGACTGACGTATCAATGCACAGCTCAAATTACTGCGGTTAGGGTTATGAAAATTTGCATGCGGATTATTTTTAGATGGTAGGTAAGCACTAAAGAAGGATTTTTGAAAATTCAGCCCTAAGTTGTTGAAAAGGGAGATAAAAATTTGTATAAAAATCAGCCATTTTTCGGTTAGCCACTCAGTTTTTTTTTTCCGTGGTTATACATATATATAAGATAGGTATAGAACAAAGAGTCGAAAATAATTAGTGCATAGAATACGCAGGAAATTGTAAGTAAACATAAATAGAATAGAAATGTCTATGATTGTCTATGAAACTTTGTCTCACCGATAAAGGGCTACTACTGTCATGTAGTAGATTTCATTTTTTATTCATAATCTTGTGTTACTTGACTCTATATTGTGTAAAATTGGTGGTGCTTTATGTAATATAGTTTGCTTATTGTGGATAAGTGAAGTGCATGGAAAATAATACCACGGACCATGAATTCTGAGATGCCATAAAATTCCATGAAAAGTTCTAACAAGTTGAATTATATCAAGAAACTTTTAATATCGATCTACTCACTTGACAATGGCGGTGATGGTCTACTAGAAGACTGGTTGCCAAAATTGAATGGAAGAAGAACTTGAAATACTATTAACTACTCGATAATGGCAGTCATTGAAGTTATATAAAGAAACTTATAATATCGATACTCACTTGACAATGGCAGCAATAGTCTACTAAAAGACTCATTGCCGAAAATGGAATAGAAGAAGAACTTGTAATACTATGGCAGTAATAATCTAAAAGATTGGTTGCCAAAAATAAAGCTAAAAAAAGGACTACTACCTATTCACAATATTTACTAGGCTTCAATAAAGTGACTAAGCTGTAATAACAAATTTAAGAAAGATAATTTAAGATCAGCAAAACTAGTACTAAGAGAACTAAGAAAATAAAACATAACCGATATTCAAGCCAGATAGTTCCCGTCAAACAATAAAACGATTATCAAAAGAAGGGAAATCGGTCTTCTTTCCCATTGCTGCAATGGTTAGGAACAACCAACAACTACCAAGCCTGGAATATAATATGAAATAGAAGGAACAAACGGCTGGAGCCAAGATTCAACGATTTTTTTTTGCGTAAAGCAGAAAATGATCTTATCTGCACAAGAACATTGTCAAATACTTGGTCAAATAATTAAATCCTAGTCACATATTTCAAGATATTTTGAATTGATTGATTATGGTGGTAGAGCCACGTTGAAACTATTACTGGTTTCAGCATGAATGGGTCGGCTCTCCCGGGTTAGTACCACCCTCTCATAGAAAACCGACGTGAAGTAACAGTGCTTGCATTGTTGCGTTTCGTTCGGTCAGTGAGAACGCCGGAGGCCCACCTCCCCTCCCACACCCTCCCCAAACCCTTCCCCCCAAAGGGTGGCAACTCACTTGCGACTCCTCTGGTGTTGTTAGTGTCCATGGACGGTGGTGATCACTTAACATCAGGTGACCTGTTCGTTTGCTACCTAAAACATAAAAAAAAAAAAAATTGAAAAGGCGTTACTTTATGGAAATCCATAATTATATATTATTATGAATGTTACTTTGCATTACCTCCGATCGGCCGCTACTACGTCTAACTGCAACAAAAAAACGTTTGATACTATTCGCGCGAGGTATAGCTGAAAAAATTAAATCTGATACTAGTGAAAAAGCGAAATATTAGTAACTAAGACAACAAAAAATAATTAAAAACGCTTCGTCAGGTTCGTCGTGTTTTTATTTTTTCGTTTTCTTTTTGTTATTGTTTGTTGTTATGTATCTTAAAACTGTAATAACTTTATATATAATGAAGAAATCGTGATACTTTTTTAGAAAAGGGTCAAGGGGCTTCGAAGAATTAAAAAGAATGTTAGCGAAGTCTATGTAGCAGTTTTTGCGCTCATAACTGCAGACCTCTATCACTTTATTTACATTTTTTTTAACGGTATTTGTCTGTTCCTGTCTCGGGATATAGCGTAGTTTATCATCAAGTGAGATTGTTAGTAAATAATAAATCAAAAAAATAAATAAGCTAAAAGTAAACTATTTGTTTTTCAAAATCAAAATAAACCCAAATTTGTGCTTATATCAATTTTAATATATATCAATATGAAGCAATATATATCAAGTTATAGATCAATTTTTACATCCGTCATTTGTTTGCCACCCTAAAGATGTTACGCCTACGCACAACAGCGAATTCAATCTCAATAAAGTCCAAAGCAGGCTGATAAAGAACTTAACCTTTTTTTACAGAACACAATAAGGTTAACACAGTATTTGTACGTGTGGATATTATGTATTGTTATACGCTTCTCATAAGCTACGAAAAGACGAACACGTCGTGAACGCTGCGGGCGTAACATTCTAAAAAATAAGCACCTATCGTTTCAATTTGTTCGCTGTTAGGTGAGATCTCTAATCCTTCGGATCTTGACAATTGTCACAAAAAGGCTGCAAGTCGCTATAACATTATAAAGGCATATGTAGACAGTTACATGTGTATTTTACACTGAGTAGGAGGATAATCTGACGCGTGTATGTACTTCGTAGGTGGCATATAAGTAAGATTACAACGTAATATATAATTGACGGAATGTACATATGTGTAACAGAGAAATGTGAACATATTTAATTTGATTGCTTCGTTTTTAAACTTTGTCGGTTTTAGTGTTTCATTTCTCATTAAACTGAGATTAAATAACGATATCGTCTAAGATGGTATATACGCTAAACGTAGGGGATTAATTTTTAATAATTTTTTTCATATATTGGTATACTAGCTGGCCAGGCAAACGTTGTCTCGCCCTGTTTATAAAAATATACTTGACAATATATATACTAAAACGTACCTCATTAATCACTCTATCTACTGGTGAAAACCGTATGAAAATCCGTTCAGTAGTTTTTCAGTTTATCGCGACAAGACAGACAGATAGACGCGATAGGCGACTTTGTTTTATACTACGTAATGAATGATGATACACAAATAGATACATATTAATTAAAATGTCGGGCGAGAGAAGTGGCCGCAATTTGATACAAGTTACTTCTTTTCCCGTTAACGTGTCGTCTTATGATAATGGCTGGATCTCAAGTTTAGTTGGAATACACTTAAAGAGTTAACAAATTTTGAACTTGTGGGTTATGGCTAGCCAGGCGATCTTATAAATACCTCTACCAATATGGTATCGTTAGTTATATCAAGAAGTTTTCCTTTACCGAATTTTTTTTTTTTTTTTTCTCGAACTGACTACGCTATTGACCCTGCAGGGTCTTTACAGCTTCACCGGACTACTAAGGCGAGCGCTGAAGGCACTCAGCCGATTTGGTTTTTAGGTAACATACACAAGGGCGGTAACATACACAAGGGCCGTAACATACACAAGGGCAGGCCTTTACCGAAAGCTCCGGATCATTGCAGAAGTCAATTTACGTCGATCGACGCTGTGTAAATACGCTACCACCAAGCCATGTCACACAGTCACATTGTTGTCCTATAGGTTCAATTCGGCCGGGTCGAAAGACGTGATGAAAATTTTGTTCATTTGTTTATAACCTATATTTATATATCAACTATATAGTATTAAATAAGGTATGCATAATGTAATATCAAATGAGATTGTTCTTACTGTATAATATTTTTGACTAGCGAGCTCGGCGGCCGTTGTCTTGCCCTGATTATAAAAGAATCTTTGAGTATACCTAAGCCTTTTTCATAGATCACTTTATTTACTGGGGAATCGCATGAAACCCCGTGTAGTAGCTTTTGAGTTTAAAATATAATATGTAGTGATACTAGCTGATTCCCGCCCGCTTTGTTGCTGTGATCTAATGAAGAATAGAGATGAAGCGAAAGGTGTAGTGCCATTGGTTTGTAAATATTAATGCATTAATAACAGTTACATTACTTCGTAGTTACATCACCAGAATTAGAATAGTGGCATCAATATCCATCCCTTGATATTATGCGGAAGAAACAAATATATCTATATATAGAACACATTAGTGCAATAACAACATATCTAAGAGTGGACTCGACATTCATGAAAAAAAACATCTCTTCATTAGTTCATTAGATATTTTTGATGTAAATGGATAAACATTTTGTATGTGTTGATTGTATTCGTAGACAAAAACAGAAGTTACAAATGTATATGTTAAATAAAACCACAGAATTAAAACTGAAATCTCACGAAACACATGAGTTTTAATTAATCG
Organism: Antheraea pernyi; assembly: GCA_015888305.1. Taxonomy (NCBI): domain Eukaryota; kingdom Metazoa; phylum Arthropoda; class Insecta; order Lepidoptera; family Saturniidae; genus Antheraea; species Antheraea pernyi. Next base: position 671,259 of record MU158707.1, read on the forward strand.
TCCCTACGGAGTGTATCTCTACATGAGTATATTACAGCTACGGATATAAATAATAATACATAGCAGTGTACTTAAATTGAGGGATACAGAGATTACTATTATATGAACTGTTTGGGAGCGTCGCATTGTCACATCCATTAATTGACGAGGGGCGGAGCGTCAGCCGCCACGCCCAGGCGAACGCCCTTCTTTACCCCACACACGCGCCTCGGCGAGCGCCCCGGACACAACCCGACGACTCACTAAAACGATTTGCCTTTAATCGCATCACGCATCCTGTATTATCTTACTACTAAATATTAACTTCATTTGTATGTTAAATAATTAGATTTTCATGTTAGTGTATGTATTGAAAATAGTGTTAACAGGCAAGTGATTTGCGATGATTATAAGGAAAGACTGTGCGTTATGATGTGCGGTGGTTCGGTGTTTCGAGCAACGAGTGTGAAGGTGTCACTTTCGAGGTGAGCCTGTTAACGGTCAGTGTGGCGACGCCGCAGGGCGCGCACGAGGCCGGTCCCGGCATGGGAGGTGCTGGCGGCGGCGCTTGGTCGCGTGAGGCTCCCGCGCTGCTCAGCACGGCGCTGCTGCTCGGAGGCGGGCTTCCTGAGCGACCGCCGGCGCCGCTCTTCACCATCGACAGCATTTTAGCTCCGCGGCCACAACCTCCGATACCACCATTGCAATTGCACCATCTAGCACACACGCCTTTCCACAGAGCGCACGATCTCTTTGGTACGTCACTTGAGCTGTTATCAATCACTGGTGAGAATATTTTTTGTTGAAAATGATATGTAATACGTAATTGCAGCTACTATTTAATTCAAGCGTAGACAAGAGACATTTACGCAGGCCGGCATGACAGCGGCGACTAGTGATGGATAGTTCGTCTTTCGGTGATCACGATTGTTTTTGGATTGTATTGTGCTTACCATCACGAATAGTGTAGTCACTTTACCGTGCTACAATAATATAAAAAAAAATCATATTGTTAGGGTCATTGCACAAGTTTATAATCGTTATAAAGAATTCACCCGTCTTATGTTCTCACTTTAGTAGAATGAGTAATTAGTATCTACTTATTTCTAGATTGTATTTCCTACTTACAGCCAATTGTTCATCCAAGTGTTCATCCAATTGTAAATCAAAAAACAGTTAGGATTTGTTAGGTTTAAAGACTGCAATAGTCTGCTTTTCTGGGATTAAAAATTAAAGATTTATATATGGGCATTTTTAATATCAATCTAAAAATGTAAATGAGTGTGCTGATAGGTATGCTTAATTCAGAATCAAATGGTTACGTATAATTATGAGAGATTATATTATTGTAACATTGTCTTCGTAACAGATGAGTTGCAACTAATTCGAGCAGTTAGACATTTTGTTGTGTAGGTATTTTTTCCATTTTAACTATTTCCTACATTAGATACTTATTATCAAAATTTCTTAGAACACAACAGCCAAACTTATATAGTAATAAAATACAAGATCTGTAGTGATTTCTTTTCGTAGTAGACACTTTTTTGGTAGAAATTTGTTATTCTAAGAAAATCATGTAAGCAACAAACTTCTGATATGATTTTTTTAAAACGCTGCTCGATGGAGTAAGTACTTGATGTATTATTAAAATATTTTAAAAGTATGAGGTAATTAATGTATTAAATTATGTCTTCGTTATTTTTGTTCTTCTTATTGTTGGAGAAGTAGAGTCGGCAGAAGATGTTATTCTCTTCTACGCCCGTCCGATTTAATGTAAAATATCGAAATCAAGAATGGTTCCCTAAATCGAAAATTTTAAAAGTGACCAGAAAGCAAAAAATACAAAAAGGGTGGTGAAAAATTAATTCCTAGTAATAGAATTATATGTGAAATTTTGTCACTTATAGGTATTTCTTGCATCTATTTTTATTGATGTTATTTTTATTTACGGTATATCTACTTAATTACCTAGTGAGATTTAACCATTAATTAAGTAACTATGTCTTTTATGAACATAAGTTTTCAGAATTTTTAAACATAAATTTTACAGTTAACAAACTAATTTAATAATTTATGGGTTTTAATATTATTAGCATTGTCGGTCATCCCTTCATACAATAGCTGCCCTGAGAATCGAGAAAATGAGAAATAACAACCCGCAGGGTCGCACCGCGTCGTGTCAGCACTTTTTGTTTGCTTATATACCTATTTTATGGAAGTTTTCGAAAACGGAAGCAAGTTTATTAGGTTTTTAAAGTATTCATATCTTTATGTGTCTTTTATATCTGCCACCCTCGAAAAGTGGTTTCTCTTGGACAGAAAGTAATATAAGCGGTCAAAAAAAAAACAAAGTCTTTATGGGCATATACAAAATATAATGTCATAGTTTCCTCAAGTATTTGCAGAAATCTATGTAGCTCCAAGATTTCTTTTTTTTATGGATGGCATATCGAAAATATACAATTATGTTCCTTTATTTATTGTAGTAAATAATATTACAATTAAATTTTAAAGGAAAGACTGTTGATTCAAATAATTTACTACGATCTTGCCTTAGGTAGTTTTTTCAACGTACAACTCATTGTCTATCAATGTAAAATGTTTTAAACGTCTCAAAAATACGGTAAATTACCCAGGGAATTTTGTACATAAGTAAAAGTCTTTTCCTTCTTCATGCCACTTTGACGATTGTTAGTATCATTATCAAGCGGGTAAATAAAAGTTATTCAATAGTTAAGTTTAAAACAGAATTCATATACTCAGTAAAGTAATGATGAATTGAAAGGATTTTATAGACAAAGTTGAACCCTGACTGTCTAAAAATCTATAAAATATAATCAGCGAAGTCTCATGATTTTAACTCTTCAAGAGTTCAAAAACTTCTATAGCGATATTCAGCGATTCTATAAAATATATTTTGTAATGTAGTTTGTCAAATTTATTTGGTATGGGAAAGCTTATGTATATAGTAGGGGCCTGTGTAGGTACACGTAATTTTGATATTTTGTATTGGGTTCGTGCAGCCATTATGTTGTTGATTATTTAATAAACTGTATAAAAATGTAAATAATTATTACTCCGAGTGCCAATATATGTGAAAGACTAATATTAATTCTCAAATTACAAATTATGAAACTTAAATAATTCAGCCTACAATTGATTTAAAAGTTCAAAAAAGTACAGTTATTCCTCTTTCCATTTCGCCTCACGCTTTTTCCTCTAATTCATTTAGTATTCATGACAGAAAACAGGTTCTTTGTAATGCTAAAATAATTAAAATTTGTATAGTTTCACAGTTTACGAGTTTTGTTTTTCCGATTTCAAAGAAAATAAATGAATTTGCGTAAGTGATTACTTGGAGGCCCATTTTCTTTGCAACGTTTTACTTCAGTAGGCTTTTTCTTCAATAAAAGTTTTTAATTTTTTGACAAAATAAGTAGAAAAAAATATATTTCCGAACAATATTTAGCAAAACTATAAGAGAAACATATATTTTCACTTCAATATAAGAACCTAATAATGGTATTATCTTAATAAGGCAAAAATATACGATCGATTATGATTTCTATCCGAAACATGAAAAAAGTTGCAATTTTCATAAAGTTTTTACAAAGGGTTATATGTATAAAATCATAAGACTTCGTCGAATTTATTAATTAATATCTACTCTGGATAATTAAGAGCCCTGTGGGAACCTCCTTTTAGTTCAAAACGTTCCTTAAGGGTATGTCTGTATATCAGCAATTTTCTTCCAATTGGCTTCGCTGAAACATTTTCCTGTGTCGATGACTTATTCCCATAGAAGTAATAATTCGATTCGGACTTAAAATGTTATAATCTTTTCCATTATAAATCGTTATCAGATATATTAATCGTAGTTAAGTCATATTATTATACATTTTAAAAACTAATTTCCTTCGTAGAAAGAGAATATGACCTAAAAATCGTGCCCGTCTATTTGTATGAACAAATTCAACTGAAACACGGATAGATCGGTTTCTAACGAACTTAATACACGTGAATTAAATTCTATTTCGCAATTTATAGGGTACAATAATTATTAATTTTTTTAAATAATTTCAATATATTCAGGTTTTGTTTATATTCAACTGATTTTAATGAATTTTTGTATAAACGTGACGTAGACGTTGTCTACGTCATTCCGACATAAATAGGCTATAATAATTATTATCAATAATTAATGTAATACCATAAAATAAACGATAATAAATACTACGTAAATAACTAGTTCTAACAGAAAAAAAATCTGAAATAAAAACTATATTAAACCAATCAACTTCGTGAAAAAATAATTAAATAGAACTAACTATATGACTTGATTGAATAACGTTTGTTATATTTTTAATTGATTTATCACACGAAATAAAGATCGGAAATTGAATATCAACATAAATTAAACTTGAATACAACGTTTAGAAAGAGCTTTCGTTATGCTATGTATAGTTATAATTTTATATATATAATACAAGTTGAATTTAAAAAAGATATGTTTTGACAATTCAAAATCGATAGGATTTAAAATCGCGGTCACTTAGATGGAAACAGCGGCGTGTGGAAAGCCGCCTTAGCAACATGCCTCGGGCCTTAAAAGCTTTTACGTTCCTTTAAGAAATAACACAGTGTAATACCTCCCTAGTGCTCTCGGGAAGTATGCAAAAATATTCAATTTTTATTTGTAGCTTTAATATTTTTAACGGTTCGCTTGTGAGGCGCGAGGGAGCTCATGGGGTTTTAAGCTTGGATATTCACGCACCGGCTGCTACATACTCTGTTAATACTAATCGATGTTGACAAGTACACTTTTAAGTTCAATTTGAATTCACACAATATATACAGTTATATTTCTTGTAACGAGTTGCCATTATATAAAAATATTTTGTATGCTTTGTTATACTTATAGAAGTATATGACACTAGGGTAGTTCATTTCCGCAAACATATTAAAATTTCTTACATTTTCTGGTATAAAAATGGCTGTAAATTCATTAAATATTGGTCGGATAACTTTTTTTTATGAGTCAATTCTTTTTTTCTTCCTATTTTTGGCGGTTTGCTCGAAAAATTAAGAGAAAATATATTTTTTCAAAAACTGTACTTTGACGACTCCTACTCGTGAACCAGTGCGAGTTACACAAAAAAATACTAAGACTATTTTAAAGATCGTGAAATTCCCCACAAGTTCCATCAAACCGATTTGCAATATTATAAAAGCCGGGTAAGTATTAGAAATATGAAAAAAAAAATTACATGCATTTTGAATGGTAAAACTTTAAATTGAAATTGTAAGTACTTAAAATTAATATTAAGAGCTCAAACTTGGTGAGAATATTTTTTCTATATGTAGATAAATTTTGCATGAGCAACGATATTTTTTTTTGTGGAAATGAACCACCCTAATATGACACCTTTTAATATCTTATATATTATAATATCTAGTCATTATATTTAAACAAAGTATGGATGGACTGCGTGAAAAATGATATGTGCGTAAAAGATGTTGAATACTGAAATGACATTTGACAGGAGAGAGTGGAAAAAGAAAACATGTTGTGTCGACCCTACTTAAGTGGGATAAGGGTAATGATGATGATGATACTCAAATTTTTCGTAGACGGTTCAAGGTTACTTATTTTTTGGATTCGATTGAGTGTTTTATTGAACCATTTTTCTGATCAACACAGGAGGCACAATAGAACAATACAACAATATAACAGATTTTAACGAGACCTATAATTCGAGATGAAAGACGTTTCAGAGTATAATCTCGGGTGTATATCACTGGCCTTTACTGCTTAGTAATCGTAATCTAAAAAAAAAACTTTAAAATGGCAAAATTATTGTTATGGTATAAAATAAAAAACATCAACGACAATTCAGAGAAAACACGTGATGAAACAACAAAACCATTTACGACAACAAAGTCGCGGGAATTACGCAATATGATAAAAAGTACGTTTGTATGTTTGTCCGTAATTCACCTTTAAACGGCTGAATGGATTATATGAAAAACATTTTGTATTGTTTGTTGAAAAGGGTTGGCACCAATGATATTATAACTAAAAAACTGTAGATACGTCATAAGAGCTTAGACAGCGCTTGTTAAAATTTGGCTAACTAGCTTATTTATGACGACTGACCTGTCAATCCGCCCGTATCTAAGTGACATATAACTATTTCTTTTTTACCCCCGATATTAGGAATACACCATCTTACTTCCACGTTTTATCTAAGACAGTGTGGCGTTACAATATTACTTTACATATGTGTGAGTTATCGTGTTATTTGTTTTGTGAAAATATCATGTGGGTAACGTATCTACACCTCTTTACCTATAATATTATTGGGTTGGCAATACCTACATATTACTTTACATATAAAGCCTTCAGTAAAATTTATCTCATTGGTTTATTGGTATAAGCATAAGAAGAGATTAATAGCTACATTAAAATGCAAAAGAATATCTGTTGTATTATTTATAAAAACACATTATTATTTATTTATCTGTTGTTTTAAGTCGGCCATCATTTCTTAGTGTACGTCCAGAGTGGACGCTATAATCGAGCGTCGAGCGTGGCGTCGCGTACGGCGCGTTTAGCGTCCAAGAACGACGCTCACGCGCCACTCAGGACACTCACGTATTAATGCATATGTTTGAAATGAACGCCGGACACGACGTTCACGCTCGACTGTAACGTCCACTCTGGTCGTACACTTATAGTTTGAAATATCTTCAGCTTTTAGTTTTTTAAGCAAGACTTTGAAACCGATTCAATGTTTTTATTGGATGTATATACTATAATGTTTTCGCGGAGTTTTTTTTATAACGTTCTCTTTCGGTTAAGATTCAAGCACACGAAAATTGTGAGCATTGACTTAAGTTGTTTAAGCAAGTAACTATGGCTGCACGGTACTGTCTGTAAAAACTTAACATATCTGGTTTCTGGTCATAATATAAATGGTCGATTAAACTAATCGTCAACTAGCTGTGCCTTGCCGGTTTACTCGCGATCAATTTTTTCTTCTCTCGGCCCTCGCCTCTGCACCATGTTACATTCTCGCTTTTTTCATATTTTTATAGTAGTTGTTCAGATTCTACGAACCATGGCGTGTTTTTAGATAGCCTTCCTCAATAATTATACTAAAATGGAAAATACTTTTTGAAATCGTTCATCAGCTCCCGAAATTAGTCTGTAAAAATAAAACGAATAACCTCTTGTTCTTTATAATATAAAACAATTTTTAGTTTACATAATTATTGATTGTTCTTCAACGTAGTATTTATGTATTAGCGTATCAGAAAAAGTATTTAAAAAAGGTACTAGAGGTGGAACCTGCGAACATTTCATAAAGATACTATGGGTTTTGCCGTGAATCCAACGTGGGGCAATTTCACCGTAATAATGAAGGCTTTTTATTTAGGTGTTGGTGGCGTAAGCAGTGGAGTATCCAGTGGTGGTTATGCAAGCTTGTATGGAGGATATGCTGCTGCAGCACTTGCCGGGTTGGCTGGGCCACCACCCAAACGCAAGCGTCGTCATAGAACTATATTCACAGAGGAACAACTCGAGCAATTGGAGAGCACGTTTGATAAAACACACTACCCGGACGTCGTGCTTAGAGAGCAGCTCGCTTTGAGAGTTGATTTAAAGGAAGAAAGAGTAGAGGTATGTATATCTACTTTATTTGTTAGCTTAACACTAAAGCCCCTGTTGCAACCACGCATTTCCGTTTTAAAAAAGACATGTACCTATATATGTGATATATGATAGGTTATTTACTTACATCTCAGTGGACGAATTATTTTTTAAATGAATAATAGATTGCTAGTACAAGAAATAAGAATTTTTTTACATCTGTGTACATACTTATATGACAAAAATATTTCTACCACAAAAATGAAACTCTTATTATTTAATGTTGTTTCTCAAAGGTAAACGATTAAACTGTGGTTTAAATATAAGAAATCTACTTAAAATACTTTTATAAAATCGAGTTCATGTCGCTTATTGTATAAGGTTTCCCGTTTTTCTGTGTAACATAATAAAGAAATAAGTTCAAAAGAGTAAGTAATTATGTACTTTGATGTTTGTTTATACCTCCATAGACGTTATAGCTTATTGTGGATTGGTTAATAAATAATTCTAATCTTATATATTAATACGTGAAATACGCGAACGAATGAACGTGAAATTTGGCATAGTTAAAGTTTTTATAGAGGAGAAGTGCAGAAAGCAATTTTTTTTATATAAAATGCATTACAAGTACATTAAATTAATTAAAATATGCATTACTCACACTACTGCTTCAATTTTATACAACATATGCACACGTGTAAATAAAAAAGACATTTTGACATCCGTCAATAACGGACTTCAAAAAAGGTTGTGAAGGAGGTTGCTATTCTCGACTGTATGTATTATCTAGTCTTACGTACCAATTACTTTTTCATTCTACATTCAACAATGATATTATAACATATAACTATTATTATAATATTTATCATACCTCACATGCTCTTTGAATTTAACTGGTCAAATTACAGGTTAATTTTACAATAATATAATAATTTTAAAATATTTTAAATTATATTCAGTACAGTTGGTGATGATTTTGAACAAAAATGAATTCATTTTCAAAAGTTAATAGTAGTATTAAAACATCTTTGTTTTGGATTGATTATTTGGTTCTATTGTGTATCCATTACTGCATATCACTATTTCTCATAATGTACAACAGACTACATTTAATTAAATATCCGCCAGAAATACCACCCAACCATGGTGTCCTGTAAAATTAAATAAAAATCGTGCCATGAGTTGCGATAAATTTCTTTATTTTCGTAAAGTTATGTTAGTTAGAATTCGAGAGCCTTACTACGTTATGTAACCGCCTGTTTTTTGTTTCAAATTTATAATTAATTTTCATTCAGATATATATTTTTTTCTACGTATATAAGTAAAAAAAAGTGGCAAATAATTGAGTAGCCATGTTGAAAACCTTTGATCATAGAAGTATATCCTTTGACAAAATAACCCTAATAAGGTTCAAACTTTAAAAAATCAATGAACTATGGTCGAATATCGACCACTGGGCGCCCACACTTAATACACTACGGGCTTGATCTGGTTCGTAATCTCTGACTCATGGAAATGTTTTTGTTTTTTTTTTATATACGACAAAATGACTGCACTATGACTGATGGTAAGCACAGTACAACCCAAAAACAATGAAGACCACCGAGTGACACACTATCCATCGCCAGTCGCCGCTCTCATTCCAGCCTGCAAAAAGCTGGATATGCACAGGCTGATCCCGAAACGCGACCCATAGAAGCGAATCACTATGACGGGCTTTTTCGCCATATACATGGTGGTTGCGACCCAGTCAGGCAGTAAAACCATACCACCTCGATTTCGCCATTGCCTCGTTTGTTATTCAGCAGGGTGCATTACGTGCAGGTGTGGTTGGCTTGGGTGTCTCAAGTCTTATGATGTTATTCGACACCCCTTACACCCCAAAACTTCTAAACTGAATCGATCGCTCTGAATGATTTTAAATATTGAAAATGAATTTAATCTATCGCCGATCACCTCTTTCATGCTAGCCTGTGTAAATAAATATATCTTTACTTTACCCTTGAAAGACCCGATATAATAAGAAAGAAGGATAACAAGAGCCGGAAGACGGTTCCAAAGTTTCACGGTACGGCAAACTTCTTAGTTGGTGCCGAGATGGAAGTTACCATAAAACTTTGGCTTCGAAGCCTAGCGCGTATGATTCAGTTATGGAAAGGAGAAGAAACAATTAAACTGAGTAGCTTTACATAACACTCGGCATTAAACAGATGACAGAACACGCTTAGTGAGGCAGCTGATGCAACTCGATATATTTAGTGACGTCTGCATTATTCTTAATGCGAACAGTCCATCTCTGTAACCTATTGAGGACATCCAGAAGATATTTAATGGATATATCCCAGAGATGCGAACAGTATTCTATAAACGGACGAACTTGAGTCTTATAAAAGAAACAAAACTGACCCAGTGTGAAAAACCATGACTGTTTTCAGGATTTCGGATCTCTGAAATGTAGTGAAAGTGACTCCCTTTAGAATTAAAGCCACTGTGAATAGCTTCAACTAGTATCTATAGTATCTTGTCACGTATAATTAGCGAAAAGTTCTAAAGATTTGGGCAGGAGTAAATAGAGATAATATGTTTATTTATTTTATTTATTTATTTATTTTAGGGTCGTCAACATGACAATACATTAGTATATAAAAAAAAGTAGAACTATTGTAACACATTATAAATGTAGTCATATTTAAAGACAACCACGGCATGCTCCAACAATAAATTAAATATTAATAAAACAAAAGATTAAACTATTTTACATATAAACAAAAAAAAAATTATTTACATGATAATACAAAAACGAGAAGATTGAAACAGAAAGAGAAATATAGGAAATACTGAAAAAAAAAAAAAATTATAACTGTGTCTTGTGAAGAGACTGATATGTCTCTATCGTTGTTTTGAAATGATTTCGTTTAGTTGAGAAAATGTCGCATGTTTTATGGAGTGAGTTATATGACTCACTCCATAAAACATATCACTCCATATGTATATGTTTTACAAATAAACTTTCCTACTTGTTTTCATGGCATTGAACTAACCAAGATACTTGCTTCCTACGGTGATCTTCTATATAGTAGGAACCTGTATTAGACTGGACCGAATATAAGTGTGTAAGGACCACCACACACATAGCGATAAATTCATCACAATCGTCACAGTTACTTTCTTTTCGCCTGTCACGTTTCGGGGTCAGACTGGTGAAGGATTCTAACCCTCTCGGTGGTCGCCATTGTTGTTGGCTTGTACAGTGCAGGGTAAAGTCACGTCGACTTACTTGGATGAAAAAAAAATCGCGACACAAGGTCTACTTAACTTCAATGACAAACTCCTTGTGTCTCTTTTCTGTTATTTCCCAACCACAAATAGGCTTGCTGTAATAGCACTTGTGAATAATGCTGTTATCTGGATACCAATGGATTTGAAATATAGGTAATACATCACTAATAGGCAGAAAAAATCACAATGGTCAATAGTATAGAGCCTAGACAATATGTAGCTCAGTGATAACTCACAGTAATGTTTTTTCATGTTTCAATTAATTTCTGGTTATTTCGATTTTGCTCGATTCGATTGTTAGTTCCACTGAGTTCTGCAATTTTAAACACTAAAAGGACTTTAATATTCTATAATTAACATTCCAATGTAATGAGGCCACATATAGATGGCGATCTGTAGATGGTCACGACAACCGCCGCGTCGTATTTAAAATCTACTGTACTTGCCAACTGGTGATGCATAATCTTTTACGTATTAGATTTACGTACGTATTACACTTTTAGATTAAAAGTCTGTTATTTTATCGTGCAATATTAAAAAAAAGTCGAAACTTCGTATCTGTCTCCTTCAATGCATACCTAATCCTAATCCATCATTACTCCCATAGATCACTTTAGAGCAGTGATTCCTTACTATATATGATAACTTATATATGAGCCCTCCATGCCAGACCTTATCGCAGCCCTTGGCGACATCGACAAAGACTGCGATTGTGCGTTTCGGTTTACGTTTCGGATCGGCTTTACATTTAGAGACAATGTACTCCGCGGTGTACTTGATTCGTGCAAGAGTGCTTGGCGTGAAATCTGAACTGCTGGAGTGGTATTAATTTTTAATCTGTAATCGAGACCTGGAGACGGTTCAAAAGGAGCCGCTCGTATAATTTACCTAATGTATCTTATAAACGAATAGGGCGATAGCTAACGGGAAGCGTAGCTTTTTGGCCGGGCTTGTGAATGTCTATCACTACGGCCTTCTTTCAGACGGCTGGAAAATATCCCTGGGAAATGGTCGCATTGAAGATGCAGACCAGTAGAGCTATAATACGATCGGGAAGGAGTCTCAGTACTTCGCTCCTGTTCCCATCGGGACCCTGGGGACTTCCTAAGCTTTAAGTTTAGAGAAACACGTAACGATAGTGAAATCACTCGTTTAGTTGAGGTAGCAATATAATTCTTGTATATTTTAGTCCTTTCTTCATTACATAGAACTGTTTGTCTACCATTTTGTCCGTTAGTGTGCCTAACACTCTAGACACTACTACCATTTTACGCGTTTCTTTGTTAATTTATACTTATTATGCCTGTACGCGTGCATACGTATGCGAATCGAGTAAACTATAACAATTTCGTAATTAAAAATGTAGAGTCGATAACAGTTACGAAACCAAATATGAATGGAAAAGAAAATTTCTACTGTACTTACTTTCCTTTGTCGGTTTTAATTTTCGCTATCTTTATGAATTTTAATTTTGATACGGTATTTTATCGACATGTATAATTTTCGATACATAAATACGGCCTGCAAATGATTAGTTTTTTTAACATCAAAATAAGTTTTTACGTATTGTACAGAAAATAGCTTGGATTATATAGCAATTTTCTGAGTAGTAGGATATTATAATTTAAGTCGATGGGATGAGAGTGACTATTCACTAGATATAACACACGCTATAGAATCGCGGTTAGCTTTAATTTTAAAAATTAAATAATATAACCTGCCAAAGGATGGAATGGAAAGTAAAACGTAAAGTTGTATTAGTTAATATATACAAAGCAAAGGGCCCTGATATATTGGCTGCTTAAATAGGTACTATTGGAGTTGGGGAACCGTTCTGTGAAACATGTTGTAATATAACAGTTTTAATGTAATTCAAAATACTGTAAGGATTCTAACGATACCCCATCCATCCAAATCTGTTCTGGCATTAAAAAGTTTTGTTGGAATAAATAAACTCATGTGAACCCTGGAAACATAACACGCTTTTTAGGCAATCGTATAATAAACGCGTCACCTATTTTCTACTTGGTTATGTTTCGAAATTCGAGTCTTTTTGAAGTGAAACTTCTTTAGGCGCATGAGGGTAAAATTTTTACAGATGTAATGTCGCGCAGGTATGCAACGGAAGTGACGTCATTTGCAGTAAACGCAGATTTTTCATCTATTTTTCAAGTCTCGGAAATCTAAAGTTTTAGATATAAATATAAACAAGACTTATAAATTAGTTCGCCAAAGAAGTTTCACTTCTGACATGTTTACTTTGTACGCACGCACTTTTTTTTTACTTAGAGGCTTGCGAACCGAAATGACAGCAATGACTTGATGAAGATGGATTACCAATTTTTCAGTTCTTGGATTCTGCTGTGTTTTAGATCAAAAGGAAACGCGGACAGCGTTTATTACATACAAAGGTATTCCTCTGTTTTATCATCGGACAATGAATCGGAGCTAACATTTTGGTACCATGCAGTGTATATCTATCACGGTTCCCATGTTATGATTTTCTCCATAAATTAAATGTTAGAAGACATATGCGCTTTCTAAAAACAGTAAAAATACTCAATTATCTATATAACCGTTTTCAGACACAAAAAACACAGACACAGTGAAATTTCTAACTTAAAAAAAAGAACTAAAATATTTCAGATTTCAATCAGCCAAAGCTACAGTTATCTCCCTCACACTCTAATTGATAGGTCAGGCAGAGTGCGACAGCAGTAGACTCCTGTTTTATCCTGTTCTTCAAATTTCTTGCAGACTGTGTGACTTCTAAGCGCAGTGCTGTTACTTTGCTGTATCACTTTTTTTTACATAAAACTCTCGTTTTGATCAAGTTTTAGTATACATTTTGTCTTGAGAGGAAGTATATGGATATCTAATTAAGGTAATAGAGTATCAAGTCGCGAAAAATATGCCTTCATAGTTCAGTCCAGTGAAATCTAACAATATGGGGGTAAAAATTAGGTCCCTACTAGTAAATGTGCAGTATTAATTTAAAACTTAAGAAAAAGTTTAAAAAAATGTCGCCCTAGTTGCATACCATTCGTGAGTGTATGATTAGATTAACATAGCGTAAAGTTTAGAAGTAGCGAAGGGCCAATAAGTCAACAAAGCTGACGTGACATTTTTCGTTTTAGAGTAGTAGCTACTACTAACTTTGTGGGTGGCCGAGACAAACTGCTTTAATGGATTGTTATTCCACCAATTTTTATAAATATAATTAGAGATTTAAGCGGTCACTCGACACAATTATGTAACCTGGTTATTGAACTTATTATTGTAGCTAACCTTTTGTAGAAACTTATGCTTAAGTTTTGTTTTGTTCTAAAAGTCATTAAAACATTTTAAGATTATATTATAACCGACTTGTTATGTTTTTTTTTTCAGTTTTGTTCGTTTCGCACAGAGATAATTTTGAATTAGCAATATAAAGGGAGAGAGGGATGATCGCAATTTGATACGATTCACTTCTCTTTCACTTGACGTGTTGCATGAGCATTATATAAAAGTCATCAAGATTTGTTAGTCATTTAGATGCAAGGTAGAGAGTCGTGGTAATTTCAAAATGATTTAGATGTAAGGCAGAGAGTCATTGTAATTTCAAAATGATTTAGATGTAAGGCAGAGAGTCGTGGTCATTTCAAAATGATTTAGATGTAAGGCAGAGAGTCGTTGTAATTTCAAAATGATTTAGATATAAGGCAGAGAGTCGTGGTAATTTCAAAATGATTTAGATGTAAGGCAGAGAGTCGTGGTAATTTCAAAATAATTTAGATGCAAGTCAGAGAATCTAGTCCTGATAATTTCAAAGTTTGTTAAATGTCTTCAGATTAACAATCACATACTTAACAAAATTATCGAACGATTTGATAGCAGACTCAATCCATCAAGCCTAAAAGATGGAATGGACATATGCGAAGATTGTCACAAAGCATTATATGCCCTAGTCTCTTCATACTAAACCTGGGGCATTCTTGAAGCATATGTTCTATTATTTTTTTCTCGAATTGACTACGCTATTGACCTTGCAAGGTCTTAACAGCTTCACCGGACTACTAAACAAAGCTATGCATAGATATTTTATCGCAGAGGAAGGTGTTATCTTCAAAAATCTTAAAACGATTAAAGTAGTGCTTACAATACCCATGTCTAGTAAATATTTGTGTCATATGGAATGAAATTCCAATAGATGTACGCAATGAATTGTTATTAAGACTATAGCAAATATAGTAAGAGCTATAAGAATATCTAATTTTAATATCGGCAAATTGTAGTGTCTGTCATTGGTACGGGCTAATCTCCGAAACGGTTGAACTGATTTTAATGACCCATTTATTAGCAGGTAAAAGACATTTTTAGAGTATTATTTAGGTCAAATACATATTAATAGACTTTTCCGTGAAGTATAACTTTTTAAGTACTAATAGCAAAATTGTAATTAAAAAATTAATCACAGCTCATAATGAATCTAATAGTACTAGGTAAGACATGAAGTTCCCATGAGAGAACAAAACTATTTTTACCAGAATTAAGAAGAAGATAATTAAGAAAGATTATTGCGGATACCAGTTAGTTTTTAATAAAAAAACAGATGAACCTACTTTTTGTTGTTGTAAAATAGAATGTAGTAAATAAAATTTAATAAATTTGGATTAAGAATAGTGTAAATTAGAAATAAATATATATTTTTGTAAAAAGTGACACAAAAATGATAAAAATGCTGATATATGGAGGTCATTATCATTTTTTTGTCACTTTTTACAGTAAGTAGATGGATTTTTTTATGAAAGAGTGAAAAAGAGTGTTTATTTTAGTTTTTTAAACTATTATTTATTTTTCATTTTTTTTAGTTACATTTTTTTTCGGATTATTGCATTATCATCGACCTTTGACAGGTGTGCAAAGTTTGAATTAAATCTGATCGTTCAAAGTAGGACAAAATCGAGCTCAAAGGGGTCGGTTACAAACATACATACATACAGGTGAAGCTAATAAAAGAGTGATAAAAACATCTTGCATCTTATTCCACAAGATAATTGACTTCTATGCCAAATTTATTATAATCCGTTAATAGGGAACAGTTAAAAGTAATTAGTGAATAAACAAACAAATTTACTTTCACAATTATACATAATACATATATACACAATATACATTAGATTGTATAGGATATAGATATCCATTCGTTTATACTAGCAATGAAATTGCGATCGACCATTCATTTAAAATACAAGGAAAAGAATAAGGCATTCAGTGAGTACCCTTGACAGAATTTGGGATGTTGAAAGTGAGTCGGAATATGTTTGTTGGCTACTGGTGTTGGTGCAGTCGAGTGTGTGCAGTGCACTTCATCGCTCGCCACCCAGACTGACGACACATGGTGGCCAATGGTCAGACGTCTTGTCGGAATTGTTTGCACAGATACTTATACGCCATTTGACTCCGTAGATAACTATGATATATTGTAGATTTAGTGATTTAAAAAATAGCAAACATACGCTTCTTTTACTTCTACGCTCGCGTAGATTTAGATCTGATTTATCTCTTGGGAAGCAATTTCTTTGGACGAAAGATACGCTGTCCTTTTATGTACGCCTAATAATGTGTATGCAAAATTTCAAGATTTTTTATCTTTATTTAATTTAGGGACTTAGGTCCACCAGAACATGTCACTCCCATCGTACCCTAATCTTAAAATATTCACAAAAGAGAATTAAACTCAAACTTCCGTAAAATCCTGGCTTCCTCACTTGCAGGTGCACACAAGATTCTGTGGAATCTGTTCTAATCTAATATATCAAATTTTAAATGATCGATGACAGCTTCTCGTTGTACTTTATTGCGGTCACATTCCATCAACAAATGTTACAAGTCTTTCAGTTCATATGTTCCATTTGTGAATATATAGCTTATCTTAGCTCAGACAGGTCGCGAATTGCATGAGTCAGGCAACAGCCCAAGCCGAGGTGTGCCGTGCACCCTTGAGCTAGTTGTCAAATAAAATCGGCTAAGTGCCTTAAGCGCTCACCTTAGTAGTCCGGTAGTCCGGTGAAGCTGTTAATACCTCGCTAGGTAAATAGCGTAGTCAATTCGAGGAAAAAATGGAACGCCATTTGGATGATACAGTTTTTCTCATAAGAAATGCAAACTTGTTGAGAGGCAGAAAAATCGGCAAACTATTTAAGGTGTGAAAGCATAACAAACAAACAAACTCACTTTCGTATTTATAAAATATTAGTAAGAAGTTTATATACCTGTTTAGACCTGATTAAAGAAATCATATCCTAATCGAAGCAATTTCTTCAAAAACGATCGGGTTAAAATAATTGTAGCATCTATACCTTACTAATGAAGCCACATACCATGTGAGTTAAAAGATAAATGTTATAACCGTAAATTAATTAACTTTTATGGCTTGCCCGACTGCGAGAAAAGGTCGACATATAAAATTTGCTTAAGTGTAAACTTTTTTATTAAGGAATCCATAGTAAATCGGAGCGGGTGGGTAGAGTTTTCAAGCGAATGGAATTTTACCTCAGGGCAAATAAAAAGGGACGCGGGTGAGACGGGCGCCGCGAAAATTAATCTGAGTTAATTAAATTTGATTTATTTATGCTGGCCCGAGTCGCGAGCAGAGGGAACGATAAAAGCACAACAATACGGTTAATGAGGGTCACTTTTACGGCTTTTGCCCGGATAACGGAGTTTTCCGATTTGCGTTACTTATAGCTTCTGTTATCAACCAAAGTTGTTCTTTTTTAAGAAGCCATTGTTACTGTTTATCAACTGTAATTGTTAATTTTTCTTTTGATATGTTTCCGTATTCAACAGCAGTTGATTTCAATATTTTTAAAAATGTAAATGTGAATTATAATTTCTTTTAAAACGCTTAAACTCTCGATACAATGAGCTTTACTACGTAAGTAGCGACAAACTTTTGTAGCAACGCTATTTAAAATCTTGTTATTTGAAGAAGTGGCTGCAGGCGGGGTGTGGCTCGTTGCTGTTACATTAAAACTGTGTTTTTCGAAGCAACATACTCGGTTAGATTGTTTCCCCTGTTATTTGCACAGCGGCAATTGGAAATTGCATTATTAAAACGCTTTTGTTTTGGCATCACAACACTTTCCCATTTTTTAACTTCCTAACAGCTATTGCTATGTTTAGTGTTCAATTTTATGATTTTTATAGAATTAGTAATTAAATATTTTGATTTTAAAATATCAGTTTCACGTTAATTTATAAATTATGAGCAACAAACCATAAATATACATCGTTAAATACCGTATTATAAAAAGTAAAATAATGTAACAATAATAATAATCTATACTAATATTATAAAGAGGTAAAGTTTGTGAATTTGTGAAGTTTTAGTGGGTAATCTCAGGAACTACTGATCCGATTTGAAAAATTCTTTCCATATTATACAGCTCATTTATCGAGGATGGTTGTAGGCTATATATAGTCATGCTACGACTAATAGGAGTGGAGCACCAATGAACAATGTTTCAAAATCGGGTATTTTTTCCTCTAGAGAGCTTCTGCTGCGTTTTAGCGTTAGCCCAAAGTAATTATTCCACGCGAACGAAGTCGCGGGCAGAGGCTAGTGTAAAAATAAAAAAAAAGTATTCAACATTTTTTCTTAGCTTCATAGGTATTTTTGAAAGATTTGAAATCTCTAACTGGTTGTTATGAAAACTTGCGATTGCGAGTTTTTAATAGCTAAAATGAAAAACTGGGAAGCATTAAAAAAATAGCTGTAAAAAGTGTAGAGTAAATCAATGAAAATACTTTTTTTATTTTTGTATTACATTTTGTATTTTTATAAAGTTGCTAGTACAATTATTATTTTATATTATATTAGCGTAATTACTTTTTACTTTTTTATTTGATTTTCTTCATTCTTTATCGTTATTAAATCCGGTTAAATTGCAATTTAAAATTCAAGATTTCAAGTTCCTAGCTCATTGGAAGACAGTTTTTTTTCTCGATTTTGTTGGTTTATCAGAAATATATTTGGAATTAGCAATATAACGGGAGAGATGGGTGATCGCAATTTGATACAAGTCACTTCTCTTTACCTTGACGTGTTGCATGAGCATTACATGCAAAAAAAAATATTGTTTTTTTCTCGAACTGACTACGCTATTGACCTAGCAAGGTCTTAACAGCTTCACCGGACTACGTTATATAAAATGATTTACATGTGACTTACAGAGTAAGTCGTGGCAATTTTAGAGTCCGTTAAATACCTTGAGATTAATGATCACATGCATCACAAAATTATCATACGATTTGATAGCAGATTCCTTCTCCATCAAACCTAAAGGATCGAATGGACGTATACGAAGATTGTCAGAATGCATTATATGCCCTAGTCTCTTCTTACTAAGCCTGGGGCATTCTTGAAGCAAATGTTAAAAGTTTTGCACAAATGTGTTATCGCAGGTATTGTGGTCAATCATCTTAAGGTATTGTTTGCAATCCATGTTCAGTAAATATTTGTGTCAATTTTATAATATCCTCCAATTTGGGTTGACGTGTAATAATGTATCTACCCCGTGGAAGATAGTTTAAAATCAATTACCTATAATTTTCCTTCACATACAAAAAAGCGAGTTGATAAAAATAGGTTAACAATTTCGCGTTGTAGTTTAGTATTAACTAGATGTTATCTAACAATACAATAATTTATTTTTTCAATCAATACTAATAAATATTTAAATAAGCGAATTCTTCCGGTCCTGGCTTCGTATGAGCGTACTAACGAAGAAAATATAAAGTAAATTTTCAATAAAAAGTATTAACTTACTTCAATTTCAATCAAAAACCCATAAGGCACTAAAAAGCGGAAAATAAATAGTTTATCAAATTAACCAAATGAAATAAAACATATGAATATGTGTGCTACCTAGAGATGTACTGGAAGTCGTTACCAACCAAAATTTTTGTATTACAGAGACGCGAGATTGGACTTAAACTTTGTACTTATGTAGATGATATGATTTTCGGTTTGGTTGGCACCGACTTCCAATACATCTCTAGGTAGCACACATATTCATATGTTTTATTTCATTTGGTTAATTTGATAAACTATTTATTTTCCGCTTTTTAGTGCCTTATGGGTTTTTGATTGATATTGAAGTCGGTTAATACTTTTTTTTGAAAATTTACTTTATTTTTCCATTTTTAGTGTACATAAATATATTTTACTAGCAGTGCCCGCGAACTCCGTTCCGCCTTAAGTATATTAAAATATGCGCATTTTTGCGGTATGGTATGCGATATGGTTTCAATTGGTTGTACAATAAGTAACGTTTGGTACGAACGCAACCTTATCAATAATCCGCGATAGTTTCTACCACCAACTCGGCTACCATCGCTTCACATATAATACACCTTAAGTAATGTAATTACAATGCTTGCGTCATGTTGCAACACAGCAACGAACATAAGCACAATAGGCTCCTAAGAATTGAAGAGTTTTTTTTATAATATTGGTGGCAAACGAACATACGGGTCACCTGATGGTAAGTGATCACGGCCGCCCATGGACAATTGCGACACGAGAGGAAACACAGATGCGTTGCCGGCCCTTAAGAAAGGAGTAGGCTCGTTTCTTGAAAGTTTTCTTACTTTGTCACGGATCCCATAATCAGAACCTAACCAAACTCTCATCAAACTACCCTTGAAGTACATCCTTTCCAATAAAAAATGAATCATCGAAATCGGTTAGCGTGATATTGAGTTATTCGTCTATTTGTCGTGTACATACTTAATGCAAATTTAAAACTTATACGGTTTTGCACTGGATGCCGTTGTCGGAACTGGACCAAATTGAAATGGGACCACATGGGAAGCACCAGCTTTCAAATAAAAAAAGAATAATCAAAATCGGTTCACCCAGTCCAAAGTTATGAGGTAACAAACATAAAAAAAAAAATACAGACGAATTGATAACCTCCTCCTTTTTTTGAAGTCGGTTAAAAACTATATATCCCCTTTATGACCACGTAATGTAATAAAATAAAATGGCAACTGAACTTTAATGTATCAATTCTGTCACTATTTCTAAAGATATCCGTACCGTTTTCTCTCTCACTCACTTTTTATATGAATGTATTTCTATTTTTCATACATACAGACCTTGTCTTGGCAATTACAAACAAAATAAATAATAGTTTAAAAAAACTAACTGATATTAACATGGTCCATGTTAATATCAGCACCTCCAGATATCAGTATTTTTATCATTTTTTTGTCACTTTTTACAAAAATATATAATTATTTCTAATTTACACTATTCTTAATCCAAATTTATTAAATTCTATTTTCTGTTTTTTATTTGGATTTTTTATGAAAGTGTGTTTTTTTTAGTTTTTTTTAACTATAATTTATTTTTCATTTTTTAGTTAAATTTTTTTAACTTTTTTTTTCGGATCGACCTTTGACAAGTTTGCAAAGTTTGAATTAAATCTGATCGTTCAAAGTAGGACAAAATCGAGCTCAAAGGGGTCGGTTACAAACATTCATACATACAGGTGAAGCTAATAAAAGCGTGTTAAAAATAGAAATAACCAAATATGTGCAGCCATTCTGAAAAGAAATCTTACATACATTCGGCAATTGGTTTCAATTTATATAGATTAGTAGAGGTAATATTCGAAGATATACGAGTATAGCAGATAGATACTTATAAATAAAGGCCCGTCGATGGTAAGGAAAAAACTGTTGTCATTTTTTTATTAATAACACTAAAGCACGTTATTGACTTTTAAATAGAAATAGATAATCAGTTGACAAAAAGAAGAAAAACGTACTGAACTGTTTTGTCTTCGCCTATTTATATATTTATATGTATTTTACGTTATTATAAGATGTATGTCGAGACTTGGTGTAGAATAAAAAATCAGTTCGTGTAAATATTTAAGATGAAGAACGTTTGAGTAAACTGTACATTGGAGGGTGCGGTCCGCAGTCTATTGTATTACGAGACATTCAACTCTTTACACAAATGAATTATTAAAGAGTGCGGTAATCTAGACTTGTCTCGAGAGGAGTGCGCCTCGGGCGACGACTCCATGTCAATGTTGATCTTATCCCGAGCACTGTCTGATTAAATCTGGGATGGCTTATATTCATTACTTGCGGCTTTCTGTTTTCGTATGAGATGTTTAATTAAATCATACTAACGTATATACAGTTTGATGTGAATAATCCTAATTGTTAATATAGGAAAATTAAAGTTGGTAGTTACATTCACGCTTATGAGGAATTCTGTTAGGGATAAAATATGGAATTATTAATTTTACATAAGTCTATTTTTTTATTTGGTTCAGTTGTATTATCAAGTGCTTTTTAAGTCAATAGGTAAATTAATTAAATTATCTTATCTTCATGCACTCTTAATGCGGAAGATAATGGGGAAGATTAGGGATGTTACAATTCGGAATCTCCGATTTAAATTACACCAACGAGTTCGGCTCCTGTTTCGATATATCAACCAATACGGACGTACATGTCGGATTTGCATGTCACGACTGTTTTCTTTGAAGTTTTAAAGCCAATCGCCACACAATTTCTGTCTGTTCCAGTTGTGGACGATTCTAGTGTACCTATAATTTTTTATAACTCGCTACGGAAAATGTTAAAAGGTAACAAAGCAATTAAACTATTATTTACAAAATACAGTTTGCCTGTTTTAAAAATCAGATATTCATTACTCTGTATTTGTAATGTAATTAATATAATGATCGACAATCAACCAAATCCAAATCCCAAATCCACGAATGTCACTGAAGAGACTTCTGACTCTGATTACACCTTTATAATATGTGTGCAAAAGACACCTTGTTCGAGTTATTGTATGAGCCATGTACAAACAGTATAGACCGATAATTTTAGTTATAGTCAGATCTGTGATTGAGAGTTTTATTAAAAGTTTACGTTTGCACTATGCAACGTGAAAACTCAGTGATACTTAGTGACTCGGATGCCGCGTCTAAAAACTTAGATTCGGATCATACAATAAGCCTGAGTTTTTGACAAAAGAAACAT
Organism: Antheraea pernyi; assembly: GCA_015888305.1. NCBI lineage: Eukaryota > Metazoa > Arthropoda > Insecta > Lepidoptera > Saturniidae > Antheraea > Antheraea pernyi. Next base: position 694,228 of record MU158707.1, read on the forward strand.
TTTAGCTACATAATGGTACGTTGGAAATCTATTTCCATTATTGTTCGGTATGGTATATTTTGGTAAATGTAGATACTTCAGAACTTGCACCTGTTTAGGGTTAGAAAGAAAACCTTTTTTGTTCAAATCATATGAACTGAGATTGTCTTAAACAATAACATAATAACAAGATGACCGTATTTTCAATTAAAACGATTTCTTGTCAAAGAAATTTTAACGTTTGTTAGTAAGATATTTTGGAACTACGTAGGTACGTAAGTAATGCGGTTTTGTAATGCTAATAAAAGTAAATATTCCTGTAAATACTTATGTATAGAGATATTTTTTTAAATTTTCCAATTTAGGAATGGAGCCGTGGCTGTTATTTCTTGATTTGACCGTACCACCAAATAGTAACAATCACCTTTACATGGTTTGGACCAATATTGAGGCGTTTGCCCTGGGGTCAGCCATTACGTTGTTCGCTTGTGATAATCGTTAAGGAATCACTTTTCGACACACGTTAAAATTTAGTGCAAAATACCTTAATTTCTGTACCGGTTTACCAAGGTAAGGCAAGCTTCAAGGTGCACTCCTCGCTGCACATAAGTCAAATTATGAGACACTCATTTTTCATTTGTTTTAAATCTAATGGTAAACGATGTCGCTAATTCCTTGGTAGTTAGGTACGGGTTGACTACAATTCATCCTTATTTACCTTCATTCTTGAAGTCCAATTTTCTACTACGAAAGTGTTTAACTTGAAAACGTACGTTACGTAACATTGGCTGTATTCTCTCCAAACACAACATACACATTACGAGTAGTTTTTACTAAGTTACTCCCACGTTGGAACTTGTATTCAAAAATTGTTATAACTCTCGCTGTAGCCATATGCACTTTAATATTAAAAAAAAAAACAATTGAAAGTTGCGCAATCTAATTTCATATTTTTTTAAATTAAAGGTTTTATATATAAGACTGAAATTTAAAGCACCACATCAAACGGGTTTTACTTTCAAAAGGATATTATAGAGTGGATGCATTCGAATGATACTGATGTGTGGATTTGACTCCTCTCTGTGCATCCACTAAAAGCACTGTATGGTGTATTGGAAATATATGTAAAAAAAATGTATCCGATCGAGTTTCTTGCCGGTTCTTCTCGATGACTGGGTTGTTTTCCGAACCGGTGGTAGTCTTTGACGTTCATAAGTGCCTTATTAGGGCCTTAAACTGAATAAAGTATTTCTGATTTGATTTGATTATAGATTTTGCGTCAAAACTTTTCGCTATAAAATTTAATATAAAATATATATAATTCAGAGTAAATTTAAACTCCTCTTTTAATATCTAATTGAATAGGTTCATATATATACTGATTATTACGTGACAATAATCATCATGCCTATAACTTAATCGGTAATGTTGTTCCAATTTCTGTAAAATGTTCAGTGCCTAACGATACATAAAAATTGCTGTATTGGTACCTACATCTGAGTACCTACTGGTATTATTTACAGAGTAGATGTAGATAATAATATATTTGTTGATATATATATTAATATTTATTGTAACAAGAATTGCTTTTCATTAAAAAACAAAATGGATTATTTTAAAGCTTTTCAATAAAAATATAATTATTATAATAATAGTTTTTATTTTTATTTAGCAATGACGCATAGGTGTTATTTAACTATTTTGTATCGTAAGAGCACTAGCGGATTTACAAGTCTGACGCCTGTAGGCTATTCAAATTTTGCCGCCCCTAAGGACCTCTATTATTTTTGATATCCTAGTTCATAATTATATTAAATACATTTTTTTCTGCCACCTTATTTTTTGTGCTTTATCTACCTAATTACACCATTTTACCATTTTATTTTCCCGTAATTACTATGATTGTGAACAATTATATATGTGAAACATTTTAATTTCTGTAAGACAAAAAAATCTAGCCCCAAATTTGCCGCCCTAGGCTCCATCCTACTGGTAAAACCGGCACTGCGTAGGAGCTAGATTTTTCAAATGAATACATCTTTTTGGGATCTTGTAGAGTTCATTAAAAAGATATCCTTTGATAAGATAAATATTAAGTCAGTTAGAAATTATTAAAAAAACTGTGTAGCCGATTTTTTTAATTCTGTAAGACAAAAAAAATCTAGCCCCAAATTTGCCACTCTAGGCTCCAGCCTACTCAGCCTACTGGTAAATACGCTACTGCATAAGAGGTAGGTTTTTCAAATGAAAACTTCTCATTAAAAAGCTCATTAAAAAGATAGCCATTGATAAGCTAAATATATAGTTAGAAATCATAAAAAACTCTGTAACTGATGTCTGATGAAACATCTGAAAGATATGTATGCTCCTAACCTTTCTTTAATTAAACGTTTCGCAACAATAAATAAATAAATCAAGATTTTTTTAAAATAAATTCATAATCATATTATCTACAACTTTAAAACATAACAAGATGTGAATATTTCTAATGTTACTAAATTTCTAATTAATTAATTCTTATATTGAGGATCGTTTAAATCTTTAATTAATAGAAAAGTTATATACCTAATGAATTATAGTTCTAATTGTGGTAGAGCCACGCTGAAACTATTATTGGTTTCAGCATGAATGGGTCGCCTCGCCCGGGGTAGTACCACCCTCTCATAGAAAACCGACGTGAAGTAACAGTGCTTGCATTGTTGCGTTTCGTTCGGTCAGTGAGAGCGCCGGAGACCCACCTCCCTTCCCCTCTCCTCTCTCCTCTCCCTTTCCCTCCCCTAACCCTTCCCTACAAAAGATGGCAATGCACTTGCAACTCCTCTGGTGTTGTTAGTGTCCATGGACGGTGGTGATCACTTAACAGCAGGTGACCCACATGTTCGTTTGCCATCTATGACATAAAAAAAAAAAACCTAGTTTACTTAATAATAAACACAAATTAAACAACTTATAAAGTAGATAGAATTCATTATCCAGATGTTTATTGTGACCTCAAGTTAATGTATTTATCTATACTAATATTATAAAGAGGTAAAGCGACAACGTCCACCGCTCGGCTTCGACCGGGTGAAATAACAAAAAAAAAAGACGAAATGTAAAGAACATAATACATAATTACAGTACCTACGTAATGTAAGGAATTAAAATGGTAACAGGAACACTGAATGTTAACCTGCCAATTTATTTGAAGATCTCCATATTGGCTTCTGGTCACTCTCTCAGACACTTTTTATATGGACATTTTTTAATTCAAATTTTCACTTTTCTGTAGAATTTTATCTGAAACATTTTCTTTAGAAACTTTGTCCTGATAATTGCAAATATAACAGAAGAAGAATTAGCCAAATATGTTATAGATATCATTATAATTTGAAAAACGTTGTCATTTTACTTTCAGGAACTGTTCAATGACTATTTGCCTAAAGATTATAATGTGTAATTTTTTTATAAACAGTATCTATTAATACTGTGGTTTTGTCTAAACTAGCTTTTGTTTGTGGCTTCGCTCACGTCGATGTAGACTTCAGCTATTTCTAGGGAAAAGAACATTTTGGTTTTTGAAAGTACCTTATATTCTTTTATATATTCTTGACAACGTGTATGCAAAATTCCATGATATCCGGTTAATTAGTTACGACACGAAAGCGTAACAAAGAAATAAAAAACATATTAGCATTTATAATATTACATTTATTAACTGCGTCTTGAAAAATTTATGGGTCGTTTTGAGTTCTACTCCCATCGTAACAGAAATAAGTTCCTTTATCAAGTAGTTGATTTGGACTGAGAAGATTCCCTTAAGGATCTTTCGGGAATATCCTAGACACAAAAAATAAATTCCATAGAAATATTTTACAGTTAATTATTATATTGACGTGAGTTGAAAATATTTCTTTTATTTACTACATAATACAAAATTATAACACACTTTTCGTATACACAATAAAAAATATAATCTCCTTTACAACATCGCGTCCGACTGAACCATAAAAATGAAGTAAGGAAGAAATTATAAAACATGAAAGCACACAGATATTCACATTTCCACACAGAGATGAAAAAGAAAAAGTGGGCGTGTCGCTCCGCCCAGTACGTAATCTAGCGCCTCGCTTTCTTGTCGTGCAGCATCCTCCCCCAGGGCTTATCTCCTAATAGGTAGCTATAATAAAACGGATACCTTCGTAATGTGTTACTAAGTAATAAAGCGGAGCCATTTTGTCCTGCGCTTCCGTGTCAGCTGAAAGCAATAACGCCTTTATGAGGTGTGCAGCGAACCGGCATGAAGTGATCAAAGTGAAAGGCCCTGTTTCGTTTTACGCTTGTTAGTCTTCTCCCATTGTCAAACGAAACGTTGATAGCACAAACTTTATATTCATTTTTCCAGGTAAATATAACAAATATCAGCTGAAGGGTTGTGAATTTTTATAAATAATTGTGACGACGTAACTGCTTATTATCTTCCTTTATTACCTGATTCGTAATACTTGTCTTGTGTATTGTATCAAAATACATGACTATACATTTTACTGCAATAACTTTGTCTCGATAGTCGACTTTAGTACAACTCATTTTGAAATATAAAATTTAAATTATATAGTTAGAATAGTTTCTTTGAGTTAAAGATAACTTTGACTCGCGACTTCGTTTACGTAGAAGATGAAAATATTTTTAAATAATACGTTCGTTAACCCCGATTTTGAAACATTCTTCATTGGTGCTCCGCTCCTATTGGTCTTAGCGTGAATATATATAGCTTATTAAAAACTTCTTAATGTTTTATTTTTGATTATGCCGTATTTATTTTCTGTCGTGAACTGACTGTATGCATATTTCGTGTACAAAATAATTTCGATGTTTCACATTTGCTAGACGTCTCGCGGCGGCTCAAAATTTTTTGGATTTTGATGAGCTTACCATAAAGTATAATACCGCAAAAAAACCTAGACCTGTGTTATCTATACGCCAATCCATTAGGCTAGTTGGTGTAATCTAAATAAATAAAATTCCATTACCGAATCACGAATGTTTTTTTTTTTTTTTGTAAACCCATTACTTCATAACGCCTTCACCTACCTATTTGGTTAATTATTTTTTTATCGTGTTTCTAACAGTCAAGAGATTTTTTTTAGAATAGGGAGTGTTTGAAAAATCCTACGGTGATTTGAAAAATTAGAGTTGATAAATCTCCATATAAAGAAACGAATGACTAAGTGAGATGGAAAAGTATCAGATGTTAAATGACTTTTTTTTTCTCGAACTGACTACACTATTGACCTAGCAAGGTCTCCTCAGCTTCATCGGACTACTTGTTAAAGGACGTCATGGTTTAAGACGGTAAACATTCTCAACTTAGAAGGGAATGTTTCGCGAGTGCAGCTGTCGGAACTGGTCCTCGGCGACAGATTTTCAACTTAAGAGTGGCAGCTTGCCAGGTAAACTTAGACAAAACCCTGCCACCATGCTATGGTTTTATTACGTTATTTACTTTCAGCGGAAGCGCCTCATCAGTTGAACCCGCTCTACCGTCTGTATCATGGCGAGTGTTCTGAAGAGTTATTCAAATTAATCCCTTCCTCTCCTTTTCACAACCGCACTACGCGCGCTGGTCTTTGGAGCCACAGTTTTACGGTCACTCCTATCTGGGCACGAACTAAAAAGTTCGCTACATCTTATTTTTGCCGTACCGTGAAGCCAATTAATGGAAGCTTAATGGTGGTAGAGCCATGCTGAAACTAATACTGGTTTCAGCATGAATGGGTCGGCTCACCCGGGGTAGTACCACCCTTTCACAGAAAATCGACGTGAAGTAACAGTGCTTGCATTGTTGCGTTTCGTTCGGTCAGTGAAAGCGCCGGAGGCCCACCTCCCCTCCTCTCTCCTCTCTCCTCTCCCTCTTCCTCCCCTAACCCTTCCCCCCAAAGGTTGGCAACGCACTTGCGACTCCTCTGGTGTTGTTAGTGTCCATGGACGGTGGTGATCACTTAACATCAGGTGACCCACCTGTTGGTTTGCCACCTATGAAATAAAATAAACAAAAAAGCTGTGCTTGTGTGTTCCTTCCTTCCTATAACACGTATAAAGCGTAACGTGAACAGACATTTATGCAGGCCGGTGTGACAAGGAGGAGGAGGAGGAGGAGGAGGGCGTATCTCTCGGTGGTCGCCGTGGTTTTTGGATTGTACTGTGCTTACCATCAGGCACAGTGCAGTGACTTGGCCGCGCTAAATAAAAAAAAAAGGATTCGAGCCTAGTGCCTACGTCCATCGACGCTTTATCCGAACACCTTCCGAACAACAACTAAGGCATCATTCAGTAGAGAAATCTTAAATAATATTCAGTTGCCATTTCATTTAATTACCTTGTATTACAAAGGCAAAATTTAGTCTCCCATTCTTTGTTAATACATCTGTGCAAAGCCAGAGCTGGCAGTTAGTTTTTATTAAAATCATGTACCACTTCCAAATTACAATTTTCGTCATTAATTATTTACCATTATAAAGGTTTTGTATAATGCATCTAGCATCAGTCGAAGTTCGCATTATAAATTTAAAGTGACATTTAGTGGTTATGGTATTTTTCTAAATAAGTACGATTAACACTTGTCTATCTTAATTGTTGGTCGTTATAGCGTCGCTGTACGTACATATGTAAGATACTTTATCGTTGAAAAACTTGCTAAGGTTATCTTATTTTTCTTCGTGATATTTTTCTATCGAAACTACGCTACGTTTACCTTACTGAAGTTTAATTGAACTGCAAACATTAGGTTACAAATAATGTACTAGGTAATTGTACAATCCGCCAAAATTATATGTTACAAACTATTGCTTTATATTTTACAATACTTGCTTAAATAGTTTTAATTTGGTAGTATATTTAGATGATTATTAAATGTATTTATGAAATATAAATTATTATTTCAAATTAAGCAATAACATCGCGGTCACGTCGTTAAGTGGAATATCACTCTATTATTTATAGACTCGTTCGATACGCAATACAAATTATTGTTTTCAAAGTATAACGTTTAGGGGAGCGCGTTGTTTACAGAACGACCCTCCGGGATCCCGGTGGGATGGTACGGCTCCAGGAATTTAATGCTTATGAGTATTGCTTTACAAGTTATATTGTTAGGGATACACTACGGCAAAATGGTTTTTCCTTTTGCGCCGACATTGCGGTCCTATTATTGAGATATTTGACAATTGAATTTCGATTTGACCGACGCATTGTGTGCAGATACGACATTACGGCATCGTACGGCAACATGGGTGTTTGCGTGCGGTAATTGATACGAAGTGACAGCGACGAGGGGATACTTTTTCAGCCTCCGGCCGTGGAGAGGAGTAATGTTTTGACATGAACCGAAAAGAGATGGGTGTGATTTGAAGTGCCCTTTGTGGAATTATAGTCGCGGACGGCGTCTTTAATATTGACTAATGCATTTCGCAGCTAATGGGGAAACGGAATACGACAGGTGTGAGGGTTTGGCAGACGCTTAGGATTAGAAAAATACAGTACAATTTATCAACAATCTTTTAAGCTAATAACAAAATCCTAAAAAATACTGTAATCGTAGATATTCAATATTTTATGTATAAGAACATCTATGTGTATCTAAAATATCTGGTAACCAATAATAATCGGTTATTTTTGGGATACCATAGCGAGTCATATATATGGTCTGCAATGTACTTTACTATCAATCACTACTATCATCATCATCAGCCTTTAAATGACTTCATAGGCTTTTCTCGAATGAAGGCACTACTACTATATTACAATTGGACCTGGTAGGTGGCGCTGCGGTTGAGTTATAGGATTCTTTATATTATCAAGGCAGGACTACGTCTAACGGCACCACTAGTAATAATATAAATTTCATACATGTTTAATCGAAAATTAAACTAATTAAATTCAAATCAAGAAGGTCATTGAGAAGAACGGTTGCTAAATACTTAAGTGATACTGCATACTCTGAAAGGTGTTTTCCGTAATGACCATCACGTTATATTGACTTTAAAATAACTTTGTTTAATTTACTAGGCTTACGTTAGAGGTAAATTTGTTATATATCTATGAGTATAGATTTTCACAGTATAACAGTACAAATCTTTATACTTTGATCGATTTGTAACTGGGAATAAGAAAGAAAATATATCTAATTTTTATATGCTACATAATAATCTGCCTTCTTTGATATTGTTAGCAGAAGTATAAAACTCTCGTGATTAGTAATACCTACCTAGTTTATGCAAATTAAATCGACATTAAAGTATCAAGGGCGGATCAGGCGGTCCATTAATAAATCAGTTCTCTAAAACCGTAATTGTAATCTCAAACAAGGCGGAGGGAGCCCGGTGTTTGCTCTAACAACATTATTACAATAAGTTTGGGTTCGGTTCGCCGCCGCCGCCGCACCGCGCTCCGTGCCAAGCCGCCTCGCGAGCCCCATCGGTGCTGTTCACACGGTCTAAGCGGTATACAGTTACAAACTTTATATCTAAATACATAGGACATTTCAATTTATAAAAAAAAGAATTGTTTCTTATATAAGCTTTTTAAAATAAACATATATGTATATATTAATGGAGATAATCTGTGTTATGAATTCTGATTTTGTTAATTGTTAAGGAATTCTTGCTGAATTATAATTGTTTTTATATTAGTTAGATATATTTAAGTTAAGACTAAAATTCAAACACAGCCATGTTTATTTTTATAATTTGCGATAATGTAGTGTGACTTATCAAAACCATATTTTTTATTATATAGCAAATGTTGTATACATAATAAAAGGTGTCTTTCACTTAAGTATGTACCTATAATTATATGTATATCTGCATCCCATTACAAATATTATTTCTTCAATAAATACCCTTACTGTAGCTTAGCTGCGTTTTTTCCCGTAAACGTTTAAAAGTTTTTTCCGGTAGGTAAACGCAAAGTAAGTTCATAGCTTAAAAGGTTTGAGAAAATTAAAGGTGATTAACTGATTTTCAAATAAAGTAGAATGTTGACGTGTATATAATAGTTAGAATTACTTTGCTATGTATTTAGTTATATATTATAAATTATTATTTGTCTATGTCTTCTTTGCGTCTTTAAGGATAGCAACTACGGTTGCGTGTTGTATTAACTACCTTAGTTGTTGTTCTAATAAATTACTGGTTAATATTTTGATGAAATATCAAGTGGCAAAGCAAAATATATGATAATTAACATGTATTTATGTTTGTTGGAAAAGCACATCTGAGGTGCGAGAGCATGCTACGAATAGCCGACGGGCATCGGAACCCCGCCCCTTTCCACTTATCTGCTCGTCTACGGAATTACTCTTTGTTTCAATTTAATGAAAAATAAACAAATTGGTTTACCGATAATTTTATATTGATAATAGTTTTAATTTGTATAAATAATAGGCGTTTCAATTGATTTTGTAGATGAAACACGTGTACAAATTTTTCGTAGAAATGTGTGGAACGTAGATCCGCTTAGTAATTTAATTTATTAGTGGTAAAAGGGAAACGTATTATATATAATAAGCAAATGTGTTATTTAAGGGTGACAAGTATAACGAATGTTTATTATTCATTCTTTAATTAGTATAACTCTATACAACAAAATACATATGGTATATATACACAGATACATCAAATTATCATCAATTCGGTTAAACATAAAGATGGACAGCAACACTTCCAGTGGCTAATATGCAAATACTTATAATAAATAACTCTAATCATTTAAAGTGAAATGTCATTCATAAGCACAGATAGAGTTTTTGGCGGGATTTTGGTCTGTCATGTATATAGTGGATTTTATATTTTATTTCATGTGTTACTTGACTCTATATTGTATAAAATTGGTGGTGTTTTATGACATATAGTTTGTTTATTGTGCATAGGTGAAGTGAATGGAAAATAATACCACGGACCATGAATTCTGAGATACCACAAAAACTCCATGGAAGAAAGTTCTAACAAGATGGCCACCATCTTGTTAATTCATTGAAATTATATCAAGAAACTTGTAATATCGATACTCACTTGACAATGGCAGTAATAATCTAAAAGATTGGTTGCCAAAAATAAAGTTAAAAAAAGCACTGATATGCATTTGGAAATCATGTTTTTTTTTCGGAAACCGTAGAACGTAAATATTCATGTTTTAGAATACTGGATAAGCTGCATACAATAGAATTTAGGAATTCTCGACGCTCACTGCGTCCTTCAAACAATAGAGAACACTGCAAGCAGCTAACAAAGCACTCTATGTGCTCATACATTCATATCTACATACGTATATATAAACTAAAAGGTAAACTTTGTTATTGAGCTCTAAGGCTCTTTGATTAGAAGTCAGCTTTATAAAGTGTTAGTTACATTTACATATTTCACGTACAGAGCTAAGTTTTCACTTAAATCATATATTCTGTACAACTCTTAATGAGTCTGGTAATCTACTCGTATATTTAACTAGTTGCTTGCTCCGACCTTTCACGGGTTTACTAATTGAGAAAATGAGACCAAAACCTTCTCTTTACATGACGACTATGTAATGAAATAAAATTGCAACTCAACGTAAATCTGTCAATTTTGTTAATATTTTTGAAGAACTGTTTACTACTGTCTGCTATCTTACTCACTACGTTATTTTTGGCAACCAATCTTCTACTATTCTTCTAGTATAATTGTAACTGTCATTGACATGTATGTTATGATATTATAAGACGGTGGCTGTCTTGTTAGAAATTTTCAGGGAGTTTTTCTGGCATGTCAGAACCCATGATCCGTGGTATTATTTCCCACCCACTTCACTGGTGTACAATAACCGAACTATATTACGTAAAACACCACCAGTATTCCCCGCCCCACCCGATACGCTCAGATGTGCCACAGAGCTCCATACTTGCACCCTCGCTCTTCAATCTGTTCTTCTTCTGTTCTGTGGTTATGCTGACGATACCGTTATCTACGCTTCCGGCTGACGGTTGGACTTTCTTAGGAAGCGCATGGAAAAGGTCGTTTGCACACTTGATTAATGGTTTCGTCGATGGCGCATAGAAGTTAATCCTGATAAGAGTGCCGCGATACACTTCGATCCTTTACGTCGTGGTAATAACCTCGAGCCCATCAGGCTATACGGAACCGAAATCCGTTGGGCCGAAGAGGTCAAATATCTCGGTGTTACATTAGATAGACATCTAAATTTCAATTCACATATTGATAAAATGCGAAACAAAGCTGCCATGGTTTTGGGTGGCCTCCATCCGTTGCTTTGTCATAGGAGTAAGATGACCCTCAGACGCAAGCTTACTATAGAGCCAAATAATACCATAGTACGAATAAAATATGAAATCCATTACATTATCTTCCAAGATCCCGCCAAAAACTCAAGCCACTTTTTTATATGGAGATTTTTAGACTCAATTTTCGGTACGATATTTCATACATTTTCTTTCAAACAAACCTTGTCCAGACAAATTCGAAACAAAACAAAAAATAACTAGCCAAGTTGGTGCAGCCGTTCTTAAGTGATTCGCTTACATACATTTAGCAATTAATTTTTATTCATATAGATGTGCAACTTTCAGAACATTCGATACATTTCTCAAAGGCTATTGTTAAATGCAGGAAATGATGTTTATATAATTTGAAAGTAGCTGTAGGTACTCTTAATGGACAGAAATTAAAAATCGGTTATGTACGTAAGGAAGACTTAAAAGAGTAATTAAAAATTCTCGAGGATAGTATTCGTAGTTGCAATTCGTTTTCCGCTCATGTGGTAAAATTTCTGATTTAGTTTGGAATAATTTTTAAAATACACAGTGTTCTGTACCACAGAGATAACTAAAAACCGCATACGAATAAATTCCAGTTAAAATGTGCAAAAAAAAAAGAATTTCGTTTCTCTATTAACAAAAACGGTCGAATTTCGATTAGGTACAGGCGATATTTGTTATTATTAGCTTCCACTGATAAAACTTTTATTTAAACACATTTTAAACTAGGTTTTATAGGATATTATCTAGCAAACTAATGTTGTGTTGAAACCTTTTGTCATATAGTCTATCAAGAGTGACGAATATATTTTTAGAAAATAGCTTCAAACATGTTTTATACAAAGGTTTCAGTTTGTTAAAATGACGTAGATTACAACGTACTGTAGATAAAACTAACAACTGAGAGATCTGGATTTATCTAAAGTTAAACATGCTAAAATATCTTTTAACGTCTCGTTTATTGGGTATTCTATTACGGGAAGGACAACACTTTTTGTAACACGTGCACTTGTGTTACTTTGTCATGGTTTCTTTTGAAAATAAGCTAACGTTGAGAATTAATACATGTTTCATAAAGAAGCCGTCGCATGTGTTTTTGTTAACATACTAGGCGTACCTATTTGGAAGATTTTTCTACACTTATTAAAAACTAGCATTTACGCACGGCTGCACTCGCGTTGATGTAGATTTGATTTATCTCTCGGGAACAAATTTTTTAATGAATTCACCTTTTTTTATGTCATAGGTGGCAAGCGAACAGGTGGGTCACATGATGTTAAGTGATCACCCCCGTCCATGGACACTGACAATTCCAGAGGAGTCGCAAGTGCGTTGCCACCCTTCGAGGAAGTGTTAAGGGAGGGAGAGGGAAAGGAGAGAGGAAAGGGGAGGGGAGGTGGGCCTCCGGCGCTCTCACTGACCGAACGAAACGCAACAACGCAAGCACTGTTACTTCACGGCGGTTTTCTATGAGAGGGTGGTACTACCCCGGGCGAGCCGACCCATTCATACTGAAACCAGTAATAGTTTCAGCGTGGCTCTACCACCACTTAAACTTATGTCCTTTTCTGTACCTACCTTAAATAAACCTAAAATTTAATAGATTAGTTAAAGTGTGAAAGCATAACAAACAAACAAACTCACATTTGCATTTATATTATTCAATATATTTAAAAAAAAATGTATGTAGGAACACCAAAAATAAAAAAAAATTAACGAATTGCATAAATTTTTATCATACCATAGTCTGGAGTATATCGAAAAGGCATAGTAATATAAAAGGTACTTGAATAATTTATCATTTCGCTCAATATAATTATAATATAGGAGGACTGAAAGTGACAGGGGAGTTATAGATAAGAGCCGATCATCGTAATGAAAATAGAAAACGAGTTAAACTAACACAATCAACAGCGTATAAAAGGCAGTGGAGCTAATCTTATTGTACGTGATTCAGGACAAAGCGTTTCGGTGCCAATTCAGTGTGTAAGAAGTCGCCCTAGAGTCTGCCGGTGGCAGCGACCATATTTCCCGGTTGAGTGGCATCGAATAGCGAGCGCAGGCGGCGAATCAAGAGCCCCGATACTACTCACCAAAAGTTAATGGGGCTTTTGTTGGCTACCGACCGACTCTTGTAATGCAATTAATTTCAACAATAGACATTTTGTTAAGAATTATTCAACAGGTTTTACGAAATATTTCTCAATGTACCAATGTTTAAATAATCAATTACTGACGTATACGTTTCATTTATTTAAAAAAAATATAGGATTGTTTTGGCAATTTTAGAAATATTCATTTTGCGTAAGATAACTAGGTAGCAGGCCTGCGATCCACTGAATTAAGTGATCATTATAGCCCCCCATAGTAGACCACAGATAGAACTAACTATATCATTCTTATTGGTAGTTTGGATAACTAAAGTTAGAATGTCGGCTCACTGAATTTGGCCCTACTCTTTTTGATTTTTGGATTTTTTTTATTTTTAATTATTTGTTCGTCGTTTGTTCGTTAATGTTCGAATGTATAAATTATTTTACAATTAATTAAACAAATGTTCACCCTTAAGTTGGCCCCCTTTACTAGATATCTTTATTTTTATCGCTCAGATTAATTAATTTTGATAAATTATCGTTTGTTCGATGACTATTGATGATTGTTCGATCATAAAAACAATTAAATTCCTAATTAATAATTATTTATTAATCCTTATTATTAATTAATTATTCCTAATTGTCTAGAATGTCTCAGAGCAAAACTAGGCGGCGCGGAGTCGCGCCTTATTCCTTTCTTTAGTTCTAAAATAGATGTCACCACTTGTAGTTACATAATCTGTCTTTATTATTTGTAAAATTGTTTCTTGCGATAAACAATAAACATACGGAATATGTAAAGCATTCCGTTTTCCGTAATAAATACTAGAGAACCATAACATCTCTAATATTACTCAAATGTATTTAGATATTAGCATAAACAGTGGATTTAATAGAAAGTATGAGATATGTTTATGGAGGTTTCAAAACGTTAAATCGTTGTTTTTTTTTTCGAACTGTCTACGCTATTGACCAAGCAAGGTCTTAACAGTGATTCAGGCATCGAAAGACGAGCGCTTAAGACAACTAGCGCAATGGTGAGCGGCACACCTCGGCTTTGGCTGTTGCCTGATACATGCAATTCGCGACCTAGGTGAGCTAACCTAAGCTAACTATTCATACATATGTGACTTATTGAAATATATATGTGTACCAAGCATACATACCTCCACAACTCTTATATATATTTCGTATCGGATAATATAGTAAACTATTTCAGTTTGATAAGGGAAAAAAGATAAAACCCTTCCACTTGCATGTGTATGCGTGCACGTGTGTGGAGGTGATATGTGTCGTTAAATCGTAATTTTTTTCTACTTTTAATCTGGTTTAAAGTTATCGAGTACACTGATCTAAGTGGTTTAAAGAATTTTGATTTAAAAAACGGTAATTTAATAATCTTAGGAATTGTATTTTTTATAGGTTTTTTTTATAGTGTCCTTGCAAAAAAAAAATGTATGGATTTAAAGTGATGAGTATTTGTAACTACGTAGACATATCAGAACTACTTATTCTAAAATAGAATACCGCTCGATGTTGTGACGGCTTGGTCATACAATAGGCCGCTAACGTGACCACCCGCAGTCTGAGAACATATCCGTATTTATGTTCGAGCAATCGTGTGGAATCCCCGACCGTTTTCGAACCATTCCTACTTAGGAACATCAATGAACACATGTTTACAACACCACGAAAGCGTTTTTTTGTTAATCGAAAGTAGGTAGGTAGATCAGTAGCACGGGTAATGTTACCAAAGAAACTGGGGCATTTCAATTGTCTGTGGACAACACGGCATAATACATTATCAATAATGTAGCAATTGATAGCAACGTTTATATTGACAATAGACCGGTGTGGGCGTATCGGTTTGCGAAAACCTTTATACATTTCATCATAATGTAATATCATAATATAAAAGGCACTTTTTATTTAGTCTCTTTTATTTGTTTACAGTTATATTCAGCCTTTATTACTAGTGCATTAGACATTAATGTTAAATAATATCTTAATGTTAATAATTCTTGTAGTAAATAATCAATGGTCATACTTTTTTTTATAATGAACAAGGAAAGTATTCACAAACGTCTATGCGTCTACGTATTTTATTCGCTTAGTGAATATTACTAAGTATTCACATCGTGTATCATTACATAGAATAAAATAAATTCCTCTACCGCGTCCGTCTGTCTGTTAGCGATAAACTCAAAAACTACTGAACGGATCTTCTTGCGGTTTTCACCAGTGCATAAAGTGTTTCATGAGGAACGTTTTGGTATAATTTGTCAAGGATTTTTTTATAATCAGGGCGGGACAATGTCTGCCGGGCCCGCTAGTTTTTTGTATATGTTTGTATATTCTTACTAATTTTGAATAATTTATACATACCATAAAGAACACTGGTATTACACTAATCACGTATAGAGTCGATGCAGTCAGGAATGGTAATTCGTAGATACAGTCACTATTTATTTGGGCAGAGCTTCGCCTTACAATAACTTTATATATATTAATGCGTAGATATCACCAACATCTTGCCTTTTAAAGGCCTATCTATATAAGTCAAAGCGATTACTATTTATACATAATTCCGCAAAATAATTTAAGTAACACAAAAATAATAAAGTATGAACAAATTAATGTTATTTAAGCAATAGAACAATTTTATATAATTATCCTCATTTATGTATCTCTAATGAGTTCACTAATCTGTTTAGACATGTAGATCAGCGACATCTTGCCTTTCATGGCCGAACTATGAAGTCAAAGAATATACTATTATTCATAATGATCAAACTAATGATTCAATTCTATATAATGATATTTTTATTTAAGTCTTATTAAAATCTATATAATAATAATAATTCTTATTTATGTATCTTTAATATGGTGGCGCTAGTGTCAATGTGCCTCTCTAATATAGTGGCGCTAGTATCAATGTGTATCTAATATGTTGGCGCTAGTGTGAATATATATTTATAATATGGTGGCGCTTTTTTTTTTCGAACTGACTACGCTATTGACCAAGCAAGGTCTTAACAGCTTCACCGGACTACTAAGGCGAGCGCTTAAGGCACTCAGCCGATTTTACTTTGACAACTAGCTCAAGGGTGCGCGGCCCACCTCGGCTTTGGCTGTTGCCTGATACATGCAATTCGCGACCTATCTGAGCTAATCTAAGCTAAGCTAACTATTCATACATATATGAGTTGTTGAAATATATATGTGTACCAAGCATACATACCTCAACAACCCTTATATATATTTCGTATCGGATAATATTCTAAATTATTTCAGTTTGGTATATGGTGGCGCTAATAACAATGTTCCGGTCGTGTTGTAGTCTCGTCTCTTGAATGTGATGCAGGGGCACCGGCGGTGGGTGATAACACTGGTCACGAATATGAAATTAGAAAGTGCCGGGTGGTAGGCTTTCACAGTCTGACTGGGTCGCAAGCCAACCTCACCTCCATGTGGTACACCCTGCTCAATAACGAACGAGATAATGGCGAAAGCGGGGTGGTAGGGTTTTACAGCCTGACTGGGTCGCAACCGCCATGTAGGTATATGGCGAAAAAGCCCGTAATAGTGATTCGCTTCTGCGGGTCGCGTTTCGGGATCAGCCTGTGCATATCCAGTTTTTCGCAGGCCGGCATGACAGCGGCGACCGGCGATGGATAGTGTGTCACTCGGTGGTCGCCATTGTTTTTGGATTGTACTGTGCTTACCATCAGGCACAGTGCAGTCATTTTGCAGTGCTACAATAAAAAAAAAATAGCCTTAGTATAGTAGATTAGACCTATCTCGGGTACACACGGGTCATAGTCCTTTTGTCTGGATGAAAGGTACATGATTGGTTGAAGCTAAAGAGTAAAAGCGTAACAAACAAACAAATTTACGTTTGTAAATACAAACGTATAATATTATAGTAACAACGATATACTAAAGAATTAGCAATAATTATAAAATACTAGTTGACCCGTGCCCACTTCGTTGGGCGGTAATAGGCATTACCAAGCTACAACTTTTTTCTAGAACTCAATTATATATCTCTCATCTTTAAGGCAGTGTTCGTAAGAAACGTTTTCGTTCGACCATTTTTTCTCCGACTCCCCAGATATTACCCCCTACAATCTCACAAACTTTACCTCTTTATGATATTAGTATAGATAATATAATTAGTTAATAGCTTCTGCCCGCGACTTCGTACGCGTGGAATGGTTATTTTGAGCTAAGACGCAGCGGGAGCTCTGAAAAGGGAAAAATACCCCGATTTTGCAACATTCTTCATTGCTGCTCCGCTCCTATAGGTCTTAGCGTGATGATATATAGCCTATATATAACCTTCTTCGATAAATGAGCTATATAACACTGAAAGGATTTTCCAAATCGGACAAGTAGTTCCTGAGATTACCCCCTACAACGTCACAAACTAACAAACTTAACCTCTTTATAATATTAGTATAGATAATAGAAATTTGAAAAATATAATTAAAAATAAAATAATTATACGAAAATACTATACAGCATAATAACTGCACTCAGAGCCGCGGGCAAAGCTAGTTATTCATAAAGAAAAACGACACTTTAATTAAAATTTACTTTAAAATGTAATTTGACTACTTGGCTAATTTTCTTTCAAATCTTTGTGATATGAAAAATATTACTATGGATTAAAATAGCACTATTTTAAATATTTCAAGGGATCTTTTCAATTATTTTCATAACATAGAATTAATGTTATGTTTGTTCATCTTAATTTATATTTGTTTTTTTAAATCCTAAATTTGTAGTTACGTAGCTATATCTCTTTAGTGTGACCATCCGTTTTTCCCTTATCAAACTGAAATAGTTTAGAATATTATCCGATACGAAATATATATAAGAGTTGTTGAGGTATGTATCCTTGGTACACATATATGTTTCAACAACTCATATATGTATGAATAGTTAGCTTAGCTTAGGTTAGCTCAGATAGATCGCGAATTGCATGTATCAGGCAACAGCCAAAGCCGAGGTGTGCCGTGCACCCTTGAGCTAGTTGTCAAAATAAAATCGGCTGAGTGCCTTAAGCGCTCACCTTAGTAGCCCGGTGAAGCTGTTAAGACCTTACTGGGTCAAGAGCGTAGTCAGTTCGAAAAAAAAAGTGACCATCCGTGACGTGTTATATGTGCCTGTGTTATTTGTTTGTTCGTTTTAAATTTTGTATTAACATTAATATAGAAGGTGGTAGAGCCACGCTGTAGCTATTACTAGTTTCAGCATGAATGGGTCGGTTCGCCCCCGGTATTACCACCCGACCCAAAGAACACCGATGTGAAGTAACAGTGCTTGTATTGTTGCGTTTCGTTCGGTCAGTGAGAGAGAGCGCCGGAGGCCCACCTCCTTTCCCCTTTTCCATTCACCTTTCTCCTTTCCCTAGCCCTCCCCCACACGCAGGCTGGCAACGCACTTGCAACTCCCCTGCTGTTGCTAGTGTCTACGGACGATGGTGATCACTTAACATCAGGTGACCCACAAGTACGTTTGCCGGCTTTTGACATAAAAAAAATATGACCGACTGAACGTCCGTTTATCATCATATGGGCTCCCATCGACAATCAGCGCTGCAGTATTACTTACTCTATTGCACATTTTTACTGAATGGGTTCGCCAATTCTTGGGCATCTATTTTTCATTTTCAAATGTTTTTTTTTCTCTCTAATTGGTTTGTGTAATTTAATTGTATGGTTGTTCCAATAATAAAGTATTTCTTTCTTTCTAATGCAGTTTGGCTTTTTAAACAGCGTATTTATTGAAAGAGAATGTGCCAGACAACATATGTGGCCAGTTTATTACCCATTATTACGTCAACATTTATTTTTTAAGCCATCTAATGTAGCAAAATGTATCATAATATATTAAAACATATCCAGATAACTCTGCGAATTTAAATAACCATTACGTATATCGAATAAGTAATTTTTAAGCTATTTTCACATTAACTTATAGATGTATATACGTTGCTTTTTATTATATTTAAGGATAGAAAGGTTAATAATATAAGGGTAAGGGTGAACGATATAAGAAATTACTGAAAGTAATATTGTAGCGCATAAGTATTTATTTGTAACTTAAAAAAAAAAATAAGGTGTCGATATTAGGTAACCTGGTTTGTTTTTCAGTTAATTTTTTTTTATAATTCCCAAAAGTGTTATTGACTATATTAATGGTCTATATTTATGGTCAATTAAAACTCTGAACTCTGAAACGCGAAATCAAATGAAACTCTCTGTCTATAAGATTTAATTCAAACCGGTTAACAGTTTAAAAAAAGTCTTGAATTGTTTTTTAAGATGTCTAATAGTATCTACAATTAATATATGTAGATTGTCAATTATGAAATGACATATGAATACTACTAGCCGTGCCCGCGACTCCGTCCACGTGGAACTGAATATAAAAAAACAGTAACTAATAAAATCATCTGAATGCGTTATAAGTCCATTTACTTATCTACTTTTCTCTTGTGCTTAAGTCGCGTCGTCATGAAAATGACAATAACTTTTGATAGAGTGAACCGACTTTAACGAAAAACTAAATGTTATTCGAGGATATGCTATATGCGTTCTTGGTGAGGTTTGAACCTGAATGTAGTATTTAAGCAGTGATGCGTGTTCATACAAACAGACAGACAGACAGACATTTCTAGAAATAATTGAAATGTATTTTATTACTTATACCAAGATACCTGCAACAATTTTTTTTACAAAAATCTAAAACTACAGACGTTACATTTACATTCTTATGTATAGGTAGAAGGTCTGTATTTAAAATTGTATTATATTAAATAATTATGATTACACCATGTTCGGACACCGCTTCGATCGTTTTAGGTTTTGGTGAATGGAAACACCATTATGAATACATGCATTGTGACAAGGCTCTTTGTAAGCCCACCTGGCTAGATTCTAACCTCACATTGAGAATCTGTCGTCAAACACCTATAAGATTGTTCCAGTAGTATTGAGCCTAAGTGGGGTTAAGGGGTGTCGAATAACATTTAAGACTTGAGACACCCAAGCCAACCTCATCTGCACGTGGTGCACCCGGCTGAATAACGAACGAGGCAATGGCGAAAGCGGGGTGGTAGGGTTCTACAGCCTTCGGCCGTCTGGGAGACAGTCTACGTGTGCCAGGCTGTCTCTCTCTAGCGCGGGAGGCCCATCCTGGGCCGACTGCCGGGGTGACATGTATTGCAAGCTATCGCGAGCCCGTGTCACTCCATTAAGGCAGAAGAGGGTACACCGTGGGGTTTTAGTCCATGCGAGTCGGACATAACCCACTCTCCCCACCGGGAGGGTGGCGTATCCAGTAGGATTTCCCCACGTTAAAAAAAAAAGGGTTCTACAGCCTGACTGGGTCGCAACCACCATGTATATGACGAAAAAGCCCGTCATAGTGATTCGCTTCTGCGGGTCGCGTTTCGGGATCAGCCTGTGCATATCCAGCTTTTCGCAGGCAGGCATGACAGCAGCGACCGGCGATGGATAGTGTGCCACTCGGTGGTCGCCATTGTTTTTGGATTGTACTGTGCTTACCATCAGGCACAATGCAGTCATTTTACCGTGCCACAATAAAAAAAAAAAGTCCTGCAGGTTTAATATATGTTTGTTACCGTAGACAACATCATTCTTTAATATCAGATGAGATTCGATTGTTATCTAATCCTAAAACCCACAAAATATGAGGAAAAATTGAATCCAGATTACAAAAACCAGAAAGACTGGATTTTTTTTTTAATTTTCTTATTCAGAATCTTTGACAAATGATTTTAATATCCATATATTTATCATACAATTTGGAGAAATTACACGTAAACATAGAACGACATGTTTGTTAACATAGGTTTCCACGAATTAATTGGATCTGTTTTATTCTATGTGACTTGTTGTTTATTTTTATGATATAAGGATTATTACACAGGTATGGTTCAAGAACCGGCGTGCGAAATGGCGTAAACAGAAGCGTGAAGAACAAGAAAGGCTACGGAAATTGCAGGAGGAACGGTCGTGCGGTCGCGCGTCCCTTCTGTCACGACCGACGCTATCACCTGCACATTCACCACCAGCTCATCTGCCGCCAATACCTCCAACACCTCGTATATATACCGACGATTCAGACTCTGATCTGGAAGTGGCATAAATCTGTGATGAGTGATGAAGAACCTATATAATTGTGATATTGCTAAGGAACTGATGACCTTTAAAAAAGTGTAGCTGCTTAGATACTCTTAAGTGTATACCAATCAATTTTGGTGCTTACTTCTCTGGTACTTTAATGTGTCTCAAGTATTGGCGTGGAGTGATAAATATTTATCATCATTGAAGGAGCCGCGCGAATGTGGACAATATTAACCTATAACTCGTAATGTCTATTTGTGGGTAAATAATTCTCGTAATATGTAGGATCTCTATAAGTATAACTTAGTTAAATTAAAGTAACATTTAAATATATTGTATAGATAAAATAATTCATATTTTTATTTTATATTTAGGTATCGTAATGTTTCAAAGTTTTTAGAATACCCAAAATCACCTCACGATTTATAGTTTTCATTTCCGATGCAAATTTGTATATTATATACCTATTATATATTTTATATATTATACAGAGCTTTGTTTGTGGGGACATGCAAAGGGAAATTCGAAAATACCGAAAAATTGCAATAAGCTGGCTTTCGTCCTGAAAATTTTAGAACAGTATCTTATTATTATATGCCGCAAGTAGCCAAAGTAACAAGGTTTACATACTTGCACTTTTTGAGGAACAAAAAATTATAGACTTACA
Source organism: Antheraea pernyi (assembly GCA_015888305.1). NCBI lineage: Eukaryota > Metazoa > Arthropoda > Insecta > Lepidoptera > Saturniidae > Antheraea > Antheraea pernyi. Next base: position 716,410 of record MU158707.1, read on the forward strand.
ACGTTCGAAAATTAGCGTGACCCCAAAAAGGAAGTGACAAAAATAGGCCTGAATTATACCTAAATATATATACCATAGGTTACTGGAACTAAAATTTCCATTCATTATTAGAAGTATTGTATTATATGAATAAATAATCTATGCGACTATAAATGAAAGCTTTCGCTCGTTCAAAGAAGTTGAATAAATTTGTATTTAGTAAACGATAATATATAAATTCATTAAATGCCTAATTTGAAGCTCACCGTTTGAATTTAGATTTACAGAAAATATCTAAGTGAATTAACCATATCCCTTATGGCGTATGCCCATATTCTGTTCTATACTTTGATAAAAATGTAGAAGTTACATTATCCGCACTATATGACATCGTAATGTTATAGAATCGTACATTTTAAAGCTCGTAATATTGTATTTAAACATGTTATAATCTAGATAACATTAGCTATAATATTTATTGTATGTAGATAAAAAATATTCGACGATAATTATACCTATTATCCTAAATGAATGCATTTTATTTCATACTAGCCTCTGCCCGCGACTTCGCCCACGTGGAATAGTTACTTTGGGCTAATGCTTACACGCAACAGAAGCTCTCGAGATGAAAAACAACACCCGATTTTGAAACATTCTTCATTTTTGCTATGCTCCTATTGGTCTTAGCGTGATGATATATAACCTATAACCTTCCTAGATAAATGAGCTATATAACACTGAAAGAGTTTTCAAATCGTACCAGGTGTTCCTGAGATTACTGTCTTCAACGTCACAAACTCGCAAACTTTACGTTTTTATAATATTAGTATAGACTATTGTACATACCTACCAAGTCTGTAATGTAATATTAAACTAGTTGATTCGGCTTATTCCCTAGGTGGATCAGTATTGTGTTGTCAAAAGGCTATAGTGTCTAAGTGTTCTGCATACAAATGAGGTCACATGAGGTAAGTTAGTGCGACCTTGCACATGCCATAATAATTGTGTCATTGACTATGTCATCTTGATCCATTAGGTCGATGATGATATTATCTACGTGCATATAATTATTAGTATGAATGAGGGCGATGAATTGGTCGTGTGAAGAATGGGAAAAAGTGTTCAATGACATAATTTTAACAGGCTGTACTGCATCGTAATATAAATAGGTTAAAGCGATACAACGAAGACGCATTTACCGTTTAATTTTATATGTATATATTTATGTGCGAATTGCAAGTGATCAAGCTACGCCTTTCTTATTAAAACGATACATCCCACGTATAATATCAGATAGAATGCAAAAAGTACAATCAGATAAAAATGTATATGTATAAATCATTTTTTAATGGCCGTAAAACGAAATAAAATCAATATTTGCTTAATATGGCCAACGGGTAACTAAATATTATTGGAATGTAATATGTATATTATTCAATAAATTGGGAATATTCGTCTAGCCGTACTGTAATTTTTGTGAAATGCTGTTATGATATTATTCGTAGGAGTTAATATCAGGTAGGATTGAGCGCGAAACACGTACCACTCAGCGAATCACGTAGTAATCTCTGATTTAGTAAAGTAAAACCTTCATATTTATTCTTTTATTCCTAGATTTGGAGTGGATTAATAATAAAATCACTGAATAGAAAGAATAAAACACATCGGTTTGCTATCTCATCTACCTACTTACTTAAAGCTACTGAACAAATTTGAATTAAGTTCTTAGATTAATGATGGACTGAACCAGTAATGTAATTAAATTTAAATACATAAAAGACGACCTACTTTTAATCTAGATAACGTTCATAGATAGATTTCGAACGAAGTAACGAGTACCAATTAGTTAATAATTAAATCCCCTTAATATGTGCATAGACATACTATTTTTAAATTTTTGTACTCATAACGAATGTATTTAGAAAATTCATTTTGTTATAAAAAAAGTGGGTGAAATTTGGAAACTGTTTATTGATAATGGTGAATAAAACACACAAGTATTCGGTTGTAAATACAGTATTTATTTCAAAGATAAAGTCGTATTACATTATTCATAAAGACGTATACTTCATAAGAGTAAAGCCGTAAGTACCTTTTTCATTTACTTGCCTACATTAAATATCGGAGGCATATTTATTTTAATTAATACTGTTATTTCAAATTTTTTTTACCATTGTTACATTCGGCACGTCGTACTTTATTGGTTGTTTTTATTTTAGTTGAAAAAAGGAATTGAAAAAAATAATTGTCACCACTCTTATGCGTTAACGTTTATAATATTAAGGAAAGATACCAATGTATTATCGAATGATAACCATGACCAATCACATAGGTAACATGGAAGACAAAACATAAGTATTGTGATATCTCAAGATATATTTGTTAGAAGACCGGTACCAAGTCCATAGTTATTAATATTTATACATTTTAAAGAATTAAATATTCTTACATAACAGTACCAAACTATACTAATAGTATGCGTAGGGGTATGAATATGCATAGGCGTAAGGGTAAGAGTACGTGAGAGGCGAACTGTATGAAGCGACGTAACCCGGTGCGTAGTACCCGTAGTCGTACAGAATTTGAGGCTTCGCCACCGCTGGGCTGATCACCAACAACGCTGCAATAGCGAGGAGGATCGCCTGGACATCAAATAATTATCAAGTCAGTAAGTATTCGTTCTATAACGCCGGTAAAAGTCGTATTATTGATTTTTGCACTATGCCTGATGGTAAGCACAGTACAATCCATAAACAATGGCGGTCGCCGCTGTCATGCCGGCCTGCGAAAAGCTGGATATGTACAGGCTGATCCCGAAACGCGACCCACAAAAGAGAATCACTGTGATGGGCTGTTCGCCATATACATGGTGGTTGCGACCCAATCAGGCTGTAACCCTACCAACCCGCTTTCGCTATTGCCTCGTTCGTTATTCAGCAGGGTGCACCACGTGCAGGTGCGGTTGGCTTGGGTGTCTCAAATCTTATGATGTTATTCGACACCCCTTACACCCTAATATATGTATAAAATATCTGTGTATACATAGGCGAAGATACAACAAACAGTTCAGTACCTTTTTATCCTTTGTTTCTCAACAGATTTTTTTTCTTTTTTGTAACTTGACCTTACCATTATTAATAGAAGAATTGAAAAAAAAAATTCATACCATTGACGAGTCGAAGTTTTTTAATTATAAGCCTCTTTTCGTCATATTACACGTTCCTTCTAGAATCTACAATATTCGTACAGTACATAATATAGACAATAATATCTATATATTAACAAGTGAAGAAACAAGGTTGTACCACTCAGTATTGTCGAAATTCGTTAGTATTCGTTAGTGTATGCGAAAACACCTCGCATTTTCAATTCTTTAAGAAACATATCAATAATACAATTTTCGCTATAAGAATAAAATATTTATATATTTAATCAGGAAAATTATCGTTGTTGTAATGAGGCTTACTTGTTATTTCATTATTTTTTCACATTTCAAGATATACTATATTATTTCGAACTTACATTAAGTATCTAATAATTAATTGTATGTATTTCAAATATTAATCTTCTACTTTTTATGTATACATTTATCTTAAACAATATGAGTATTAGTTAATTTATGGATTTTGCAACACAATATTATTATTTAGAAGGAAATATTAGTTTATCAAAACTTACTGCAAATTTATGTCTTTTTTATTTTAATAACTAAAATGTTCCTTAATAATATTAAGAAAGATATTCTTACCAATTTCATCATGTTGAATATATGTTATACGTTTAATAAATGTTAACACAAAGTCGAGCTTGAAGCCGCTAGACTGGACCACCACTATCAGATGCCCTGATAATATTATTACTCATATCTGCTCCCGCTGTTCCTTTTATATATGGAATCCAGTCCGTGATTGGAAAAACTAATGACCGTACGACGTCCCCGATGTACAATGATGCCGGACATAAAAATATGTAGGTACACAATGTCGCATTAGCGTTAATCGCACGTCATTTCCATATCGAACCCGGATCACGGCCGAAACAATAGATCATGGAGGATTCGAGGTAAGATCGCATGCAAAAAATACGAAACCTATTTGAAATTTCGTACACGCATATAGACTTCATTTTTATTTTGTTGTATTTTGTATACATCAGCCTACTTTACTTTTGATGTTTACTCAATAGCTGTGTAGTCGGATACTACGATAAGCCTGAGCTTCCGATAAAGGAAAACATTTCGATTAAACTATAGCGTGACGTTAGAGTATGTTCATAATGTTCATTTGATTAGCAATTACTTTCTAATTGGAAAATTTGACTAAATATCTCTTAATGTGTTACAGCAGCTGCAGTCGAAAGCCGGTCCCACTAGGTTTCGACAACATCGTCACCTAGCGTAATGTGAGGTTGTGTTTCTAAAAGAAAAATTACTACAGTTTATACAATAGCGTGTAAACGTGATATTTTATATCAAAGCACCGGTTTGTTGAAAGTATCGCAAGTCTCTAGTTCATTAGAATGGATTGAAAAAGCGGTGTGGTTTTAAGGAAAGAAATGGAGTGACGCGGCGTGACCTACGATGAGGCTCTTGGAAGCGCGTTGTTTGCTTTTTGCTTGCTTTAACCTCTGGATTTACTTTTAGTCTGTTCATGTTCAATGACGGCTTAAGCTAGAAACCCGGGACAACGAAACTAAAATAAGCTTTCGGTGCTGTTTTCAAAATAATTATTAAAACTTTGAGTACCTACTGCAAGGTTTGATTGTATAAATTTAGGTTAAAAAAATAATATTGTATACGTATGGGACTTTGCCTTCTCTAGAATTTCGCCAAGAACACCAGAAAAAAAGCAAGAAGTGGTGATAACAATATGTATAAAGATTTATATAATGCGATTTTCGATGTCCGCGGATCTGCTATCGTGAGCTAGAAAATGTTCTTAAGAATTTTTAAAGCATTTACATGGTTTATTTTCTTTTTGTTGTTTGAAATGTATATTTCCCAAACAACGAGAACAAATAGAATGCCTTAAAGGACAATGATATTTAATCATCAAGACGAAATTATTTAATTTAGTTTGTATTATTTTTTACATCACGTGTTAAATATTTTTAATTGGTTTACACGTAAAAGCGATACCTAATTATGATTTTAATATAAAAGTTACATTTAAGACATTATCTACTTTCTTTGATTTTAAACATTATTTAATGGTCCCGATAAGATCTTGTAGGAGAACGTAACGTCTAAGAACGTAGCGAAGTGATTTTCTTTTTTACTAATTTATTATTATTCTCGTCACTTATTCAGTAGTTAGACAGGCTATAACAGCTGTTATAAAAAATATCATTTGAAAAGATTCATTTCATTCAATTCAGTGTTTTTCGAGTTGCAAGTACACTCCGACAGATAAAGGAGGAGCATTGTATTTAGTAATATATAAGAATTAGGATATGGTAATTCTAAGCGGGTAAAGTTGTACAAGACATACAAGCCAAGTATTTATGCAGTAAAATGAATGTACTTCAGTATTCCACGGTAAATAACCGTAATTTCATTAAAGTCAATACAGAATAATCCTTTTAGGTATTTTAGTAGTGTTAAGATTAGGCAAACTCATCGCTATGTCTATCTACACTTTTAAATTACTAAAGTAGGTACCTATGTAAATAACGCCTGAAAACGTTTGGATTGAATAAATAAAATTTTCTGATAAAATAACACCCTTTTCCTATTAAAGAGAAGACCTTTAAAGGTGAGTAATTATAGCATCACAAAGGTTTCGCTTGTCAATTATTGAAAGAGGGTAAACAAATTTGATCGTTATTAAAAAAATAAAGAAAACAGAAATTGTTGGTGTCTTCTACGTTATTAATAATTTTCGTGTTGTTAGAATTGGTATGTATTTATTGATTGTTTACAGGACATTACATTTGTAATACAGTAAACTGTTATTATTAGCGGTGTGTACTTTCCATAATTATGCTCCGAATGGGGAATAGAATTTATTTTGTATATAATTCTATAAAATGTAGAGCACGCGTTCCAAGGTTAGTGATAGGCGAATTAAGATTTTTTTCTGAATATTTAGTTATTTTTGATTATCTTGCATCGTTTAATACGGGGCATTTCACGTAAAGCGGACAACGAAAGTAAGAGATATATAAAAATGGCCGCTTATCTATACATATAATAAAAATGAAGTGACTGTATGTAATATCAAAATAAATTTTTTTCACTGATTGGGTATGAAATTATACACGCTTCTGATAACAAAAATGCAACTTTTAAAATTTTTGTTGGTCTGTCTGTTTGTTCCGGGTAATCTCCTAAACGGCTAGACCGATTTTGACAGGAATTTCACTGACACAGCTGAAATTACAGCGGGTTTCTTAGGCTACTCTAAATTAGACTAGGTATTAACCGCGGCTTAAAATATGGTATATTCTCGTTGTCGAACATTGATATTATAACTAAAAAGCTGTAGATAAATCATGTTAAACCATGGCTAGCTAACTTATTTTTGACGGCTGCCCTGTCAATCCGCCCGTATCTAAGCAACATATAACCATTTCTATTTCACCACCGATATTGAGAATGTGCCATCATACTTCCACATTTTATCTAAAACAGTGTGGCGTTACAATATTACTTTACGTATGTGTGCGTTATAGTGCCATTTGCTTTGCTTAAATATCATGTAGGGAACGTATTTACAGCTTTTTAGTCATATTCATTGTCTAATGAATATGACGTACTATGAGATACTAATATAAAGCAATATACTATAATTGTCATCTATACATATAATAAAATGAAGTGTCTGTATGCAATATCAAAATAAAAAAATTTGACTGATTGGGTATGAAAGTATACAAGCTTCTGATAAAAAAATGCAATTTTAAAATTTTTTGTCGGTCTGTCTGTTTGTTCCGGGTAATCTCCGAAACGGCTAGACCGATTTTGACAGGAATTTCATTAACACATAGCTGAAATTACAGCGGGTTTGTTAGGCTACTCTAAATTAGACTAGGTATTAACCGCGGCTTCGTCTGCAATGCTATCTTCAAAACGATTGGACCGATTTTCACCAGCAGATAGCGGACATCATTTCAAGTAATTTAGTCTATTTTAATTTAGACTAGCGGTTAACCGTGGCTTCGCCCGCGGTATTATCTTCAAAACAGTTCAACCGATCTTCACGAAACTTTCACTGAAAGATAGCTGACCTTATAAAAAATAATTGAAGCAATTTTAGTTTATACTAGCTGTTAACCGTGGCTTCTCCCTCAGTGCTTTCTTCAAAACGGTTAAACCGATTTTCACCGGTAGATAGCGAACCTTATAAAAAGTAATTAAGGTTATTCTATTTTAGACTAGCTGTTACCTGCGACTTTATCTGCATGAAATTTAGCAAGATTTCAACTCATTTTTTATTTTAAATAAGAGAAATAATTATCAGCTTATTGTTTACAATTGGACATTGTAATTATTAATAACATTAATGATATAGAGGTCTTCCTAAAAATATCTTAGATTATAAACGTATTACGTAAAGTGTTCCATAATATAATTTCTTGCGGAACAGACGAGCGTTTATTTTTTGTATAGTCACAAAATCTTAATTGTAATAATGGCAATGAATATTAAATATAATGTAAATCTTAATAATAATATTTTAAGTTATTGTTTCGTTAATTCCTTATACAGTGTAAGTGAGCACTGAGGTAGTTATATGGTGGGTTAAGGTTCCAAATGTGTTGCTGATGACAATCCTCATTTGGCACGTTTTTTGTGTTTATATATCTACTGTACACGTTACATGTTACTTTTAGTGGCGTGCGCGTCGTAGTTACAATTGTCTTTAAAGAGCGTTTCTCAAATTGTACATAGTCTCACAATTCACAAATTTTGATGGTGGTAGAGCCAGGTTGAAACTATTACTGGTTTCAACATGAATGGGTCGGCTCGTCCGGGGTAATACCACCCTCTCATAGAAAACCGACGTGAAGTAACAGTGCTTGCATTGTTGCGTTTCGTTCGGTCAGTGAGAGCGCCGACGGCCCACCTCCCCTCTCCCTCTCCCTCCCCTAACCCTTCCCCCAAAGGGTGGCAACGCACTTGCGACTCCTCGGGTATTGTTAGTGTCCATGGACAGTGGTGATCACTTAACAGCAGATGACGCATCTGTTCGTTTGCCACCTATGACATAAAAAAAAAATCTATAATTCTTTAATACCTACGATTTAACAAAACGCGTGCAGAGCTGCGGGTACAGCTAGTTGTAAATAAAAAGGAGTATTTGATAGTTTATTGTTTAATTCTCTAAATATAAGTCATGATAAATCGTAGTTTTCACAATATATACTTGTGCACCACTCCTTACTACGTTTATACTATAAAGTCATTATGGGTAATTAAAGTAAAGAGCTATGTAATCATAGCAAAAATAATATACTCGGAAACAAATATATGCTTTTTATTTCAGTCATCATCCAATTTTTGACGCATGTTTCGTTTAGGATTGTTGAATTTTCGTTTCTTAAACTCAACTGGACCATCGCCTAGTGAATCCACACGTTTTTCTTTGAATTGAATCCTCTCAGGCTCCATTATTACTGGAGGGGGTGGAAGCTCCTTATCCGGCTTCGGTAACTGAAGGTCGATATTTTCAACAGATCTATAAAAAAAAAGTGCGTGCGTACAATGTACACATGTCAGAAGTGAAACTTCTTTGGCGAACAAATTTATAAGTCTTGTTTATATTTATACAAACAAGAAAAAAGAAAAAAAAGAATAAAAAGTTTATTTATTTATTTAATCTGCGTTTACTGCAAATGACGTCACTTCCGTTGCATACCTGCGTGACGTAACATCTGTAAAAATTTTACCCTCATGCGCCTAAAGAAGTTTCACTTCAATAAGTTATTAATTTATGACTTTGTAAGTTTAATTCTGTAAAATGTAAGTATGCAATGAAATTTTCAATTTTACATTAAGAGTATAATATTGATACCAGCTTTTTAAAGTTTAATGGTACTACACCTACACCTACTAAGGTCAAAAGCCTCTTCCGAAGGAAGATACAGGCGTAATCACCAACTTACAGAGTATTATAATAGCAGCACGTTATGATGGCCGTTTTGACGTTTGTTCCGCTCATCAAGTTTCGAATAAATTAATAACTACACTCTGTAGGTGCAAATTGCTGTTCTTTATTGACAATGTTGACGTGCTTGCTGTTCGTACTAAAATTTATTGGATGTATAATTATAATAATAGGATAAACTGGCCAGCACAACTAACATCTCCAACAAACTCGCGTTAATACTTAATGCAAATTTGTAAACTGTCAATATGTATGTATGTATAATATCTGTCAATATGTATAAATGTCAATATTGTAAACTGTCAAAACAATCATCATAACGTGCGGCCCCTATAGTAATATTAAACCCTGACAAATCCATGTTTCTACATACACATTGGCCACATCGGTGGTACTACAAGGACTTTTCTCAAGCGTTCAGTTTTTTTTCTCGAACTGACTACGCTATTGGCCTAGCAAGGCCTTAACAGCTTCACCGGACTACACAGGCATTCAGGTTACCTAACCATGTTTCTCTTCACCATTAGTTGATAATTTTATCAATTTATATAGTGGTCCTGGTAAAATCCTATATTTATATTTTAGGTTTGTTTTTCTAAATAGTAAAAACATTTATTATGTATGGTACTAATATTATACATTGCAGATGTAAGCAGCTGATCTGATGAGTTTGGAAAAAAATAAAGAAAATCGGTTGACAAACAAATGAGTACTGAATTGTTTTGTGAAATTTCAATTTACTTTCTTGTTAGACATAAGGATTCGAACCTGCAGACATCAGATAAACACTCCACCGAACAAACCAGTCGACTTAAGATTACTAAATATTAATCTATATCAGGTTGAAACGTACTGTTTAATAACTGGTGTCCAAGATCCATATGGTTTTTCAGCTCGGGGCGGAGGTCCATAATCGATACTGATATTCTTTGCAGGTTGGGCTTCTTTTTTCACAGCTAACTCTTTCATTTTTTCACGTGCCATGTATGCTTTTGTCTCCTTTATAACTTCTTTTTGTTTTTCTTCCCTAATATAGAAACATAGTTAGTTATCTTTAATGTGTTTAAATTTCAAATTTGCAAAGTAAATAATTATTAAGGATACATCAAAATAGAAGGACCATAATAATCTATACTAATATATAAAGCTTAAAGCCTTCCTTGATAAATGAGCTATCTAAAACCGAAAGATTTTCTCAAATCGGACTGGTAGTTCCTGAGATCATAGCATTCAACCAAACAAACAAACAAACTCTTCAGCTTTATATATTAGTATAGATTATTATGGTCCTTTCGATTTGAGAAAATCTTTCGGTTTTAGATAGCTCATTTATCAAGGAAGGCTTTAGGATATATATAATCACGCTAAGACCAATAGAAGCAGAGCACCAATGAAGAATGTTTCAAAATCGGGCACTTTTTTTGCCTTTGAGCGATTACGTTATTATTTTATACGTTGCCATGGTAACGTGGTAAGTAGTAGTAGTAATAATATTCGTCCAATAGGACAGGCGAAGGAATTAATCCATACTGCCAATTCTGAAGTTATGTGGTAAGTATCAAAGCTAACATTTTCAAAGTTTATTTTGTTTTCCTATTCAAAAAATGTATACTACTTTTATTTCCAATTTTTTATTTGTTCTCTATTACGTATTATAAAAATAAAGTTTGTGTATGTACAATTAAAATAATAACTTTTTGATGAGTGGATATGGCTACAAATGACCAAAAAAAACTTTTTTTATACTTTGTCTATATTTTTATATTATTATATTTTGTCTGTTTGTTTGTTTGTTCTGGGTAATCTCCAAAACGACTGAACCTATTTTAACGGGAATTTTACTTTTTACTGCCAGATAACCGAAATTATATCGGTTGACATATTCTATTTTTGTTGTCCGCGGCTTCGTCCGCATTACTTTGGGCCGATTTTCACGTGGTATTCACTGGTAGATAACAGACCTCATAAAAAATAATTTAGGTTTTTTATTCGCCTTCGGACGCAGTGGAATATCCGTAATGCTTGAACTGATTTTCACGGGACTTTCACTGGAAGATAACTCACCTTATAAGAAGTAACTTAGACTATTTTATTTTGTTTCTCAAGACTTCGTCCGCAATATCCTACTATCTCCTAATTGATTGGACCGACTTTCACGGGGCTTTTACGGGCAGATAACTAGCGGGCTCGGAAGACGTTGTCCCGCCCGGATAATAAAATGAAAACCTTGACAAATTATACCTAAACCTTCCCCATAAATTATCATTCTATCTACTGGTGAAAACAGCATGAAAATGGTAGTTTTTGACTTTATCGCGAACAGATAAGCTGACAAAGGACTTTTTTTTTAACCGACTTCGAATAAGGAGGAGGCTACTATGTTCGGTTGTATGTATTCTTTTATGTATGTTAATCGATATTTTAGTCAATTGTGAACCGATTTTAATGATTCTTTTTTTAATTGAATTGGTACACTATGTAGTGATTAAATGCTACCTATGTATTCGTCCGTGTGAAATTGATCGAAAATATGTTACAACCGCGTGTGACGTGTGCCTTACTGACTCCAAGAATAAATATACATAATTGAAAGTCATATATTTGAATGTAATATGAATTATATCATCTTTTTGGTCAATTTGGCGACCTTATTGTATTATTTACCACGTTTGCTTCTACAAAACTCAGTTATTATAGCAACGTATAAGAATAACTTAAGTATATCGACAATACGGGCACATTATATCTATCTATAAAATAAAAGATTTATGATATATTGTTCGATAATGTATAGCTTAGAATTTTCATTACTTTCTTATATAGTGTTAGTGAGCACCGAGTTTGGTATATATTAGGTTGAAGTTCCAGGTATGTTGCTGATGATAGATCCCATCCCATTCGATATACTATTAGTATTCATATATCTAATGTACACGTTACATGTTACAATAGATGGCATTCGTATCGTAGTTACAAATGTTTTTGAAAAAGCGTTTCTGTAATGTACACACCCACTCACAACTTTACATGTCTTTAATAAATTTTTAAAATGCGCGTGCGGTGCCGCGGGTAACAGCTAGTCTATACTAATATTATAAAGCTCGAGGGTTTGTTTGTTTGGTTGAACGTGCAAATCTCAAGAAATACTGGTCCGATTTGAGAAAATCTTTCAGTATGAGATAGCTCATTTATCGAGGAAGGCTATAGGATATATATCATCACGCCAATACCAATAGGAATGGATCACCAATGACGACTGTTTCAAAGTCGGTTATTTTTTTCTCTTAAGAGCTTTCGCTGCGTATTAGAGTTAGCCCAAAGTAACTATTACACGCGGGAATAGCTAATTCTGAATACATATGAGATGTTTTTAATGAATGCGATCTTTTTATTTTGAATGAATTATTTTACATGAATGTATTATTTTATTATTTAAAAATAAAAGACTTTTTTTGTGAAATCGTATGAGGAACCAGGCTGGAGGCACTCTAAATCCAGCCTTATCAGTAGTTATATTCACATCGAATAGACACTGGCTTTTTAACTGCGAAAACTAAATCAAGTTTTAACAATAAAAGTCCTTTTATTTGTTGCTGTCACATCAGATATAACTCGAAATCCGCAACTCGGTTTTGTAGTTTTATTCATTTAACACACAATATTGTATCCTCTTTCTATTAATTACACTATTCTCCTAATTCTCCGAGATCACTTGTTTACTTTAAAATTATTCTTAAAATATTTCATTATTTTATAATATCTATTTTTTATAATTCTTTTGTTTCTTATTTATGTGACTGAACTCCTTATAAACAGCTGGACAGATTTCGATGAAACTTTTTGTCAGCGTTCAGGTGGATTCAAGAATGGTTTACATTCACAATTGGAACAGATAGGAGTTGCTGCGGTTGAATTTTAGGATTGTTTTTATTATCAAGGCAGGACGTCCGCCAGGTCTGATAATAGTATTATAATAAAGTCAATAATAAACCTTTTAATGATATACTTAATCTGAATGACAATGTTTTGAAAGAGTGCATGCCATGGTTGTGTATTTCGATACTAGATTAACATTTAATAATTACATTAATAAACACATGCTTGTCCATTTTTATTTATTTATTTACACATTATGCATTAAATACGCAATGGCGGACTTAATGCCGAAGGCATTCTCTACCAGTCAACCATTAGGTGATGCAGAGATAAATGTCGGTAGGTGTAAAAGGTGAGGTTTTTATAAAATTATGTTTAACCTATTTACTATCACAATATATAAATAAAATATCAACACCGATATACTACACATATACGATACAAACACATAACAATATCATACATAAATATCTAAAATACTTAAAATATTAATTTAAAAAAATATATATTTACTGTAACTTTTGTTTCTTCTTCTCCTGCTTCTCTTGTACTTTGAGTTTTTTCTTTTCTTGATCTGCTACAGATAAGTATTCATCCGGAGGGTCCCAAGTGGTTTCTGTGTAAAAACAAAATCAAATTTTATTTACAGGCGTAATCACACTACAATTGCAATGTAAATTTAATAAAATTGCAATAACCTAAATCGATCTTAGGATATTTTCTAGTGTTTTCCTATTTCTTGATCACTATCCTCAGGTTACAAATTTATCATTTAGCACCTATTTGTTTTCCAATAGCTACATTTCTCCTTTCTAGATTTAATGTGTTATCTTCGACCGCATCACTACTTATTGTTGTAAAATCCTTATCTACAACATAAAACATAGCTTTTACTAATGAGAGCAATAGTGTTGTGATTAGATATACTTAATACATTAAACATCGTCATATAATGACGTAATTCTTTACAGTATATCTAAAAGGACCAAAGGAAATAAAAGGAAGAAATGAAAGGAAAGGAAATAAAGAAATAAAAGGAACAAAGTCCTCTGCCACGTCAGTCTGTCTGATCGCGATAAGCTCATACACTACTCAACTGATTGTCATGAGGTTCTCCCCAATAGATAGAGTGATTCACGAGGAAGGTTTATGTATATAATTTGTGAATGTTTTTCTTCTTGGTGTTCTTGGTGAGAATTTTTTTTCTATATGTAGATTAATATTTTGCAAGAGCAACGAAACAAAAAAAATTTTGCAGGAATGAACCACCCTAATGTATATCAAGTATTTACATGATTAGTGCCTAGTTTTAAAATACCAATGCTTGACCAACTGCCTCCGAAACGAATATGCGGGCATAATCGCCACGCCAACCCACAGAATAATAACTTTATTAAATAAAAAAAAAAAATCACAGTTCTACATATATCATGACTGGTTGGTCACTCACAATATTGATAGTGGGGACTCCTACTCGATTTTCATTCTAAATCAATAAAAAAAATAGGTACCAATATTATGGGAAGAATCTATACCGGGTTAGGTCATGACCCTTTTTGGACATGATGCTGAATGGATCACCAATTACTCCCTTTTACTTTGTTGTGTTACCGATTTATCCAGTGTATGAGTATAATATGAGTATCAGCCTTACTCAACAGAAGGTACTGGTTAGAAAGAACATGCTACCTTCATCTAGATCACAAATTATCAGACATAAGTTGGTTGAACCAAAATCCCCAAAGACTCATTTGACATATTTTTTAGGTTTTAGGGACCACAGTAATGCACTCTACAATCAATTTTAGAAGAATTCATTAAAATTAAAGGTTACCGTTAGTAATTGTGTTCCAAAAGTAAGAATTCCCATCATCAGATGCCACTTCATGCCAAACAGGTGGTGTTTTTTTCTGTGATGTATCACTTAGAACCACTGTTGTCTTTTCATCACTAGTATTTGTCTGGCTCAGCATAACATTTATATTCTAAAATGAGAAAAGGTAGAAATAATATAATATGAAGAATATTAATATTTTAAATCACACATCTGAACAATAACATATCAGATTTAATGAAATATAATGAAACATACTCGTAGGCCATTAAAAATTTATGGAGTCATAATATATGTTATTAATGAATGTTTAGTTCCTTATACACATCATAAAGAATCTATCAATATCCCCAAGTAACCCCATATAAGTTGCAGCTTCTGGGGATTTAGTGTACTACAAATTATTGAAAAATATATACAGTAATTTATCTATTTATTATAGGTATAAATCTATAGATAAATAAGCAAAGATAACACAGGTGAGTACAATTTTCTCCTCTGTTCGTCAACCGATTCTCTTAATTTTTTTTAGTATGTTTTGAGGAATAAAGCTAAAAAAGTAAAATGTGTTAGTTATTTAAAATAAATCTTTTACGTGTTCCATACCATCGAAAAATTGAAAATCTTTAATAAAAGCCCTGAAGTTTTTAAGTTTCTGTTCACCATACCTTACTCTACTTAAGTCTACAATTTTCAGTAATGATCGTACTCAAATTTCAACCAGTGGGTGGACAGTAGTATGTATAGTTTGATGCATATATATTTAAATAATAATATATAGTTTGATTTTGGTTATACATAGCTATTTCAGTAAGCTTAAAATTTAAGAAGTTTCATTAATTGAGCAAAATAAATAAATAATCTATTTACTTGTGAAGTTAAATCAGCATTGTTCTGAACATCTTTCAGATATGCAGCCATAGCTGCAGCTTCCATTTTCTTTATGTCATCGTCTATTTTTTCTTTCTGTTTGAACTCCTTTGCACTCTTCTTGCTGAGTTTAGATATATGTTTTTGAACATTTTCCTTGTGTCGCTTCCCACTCTCATGAAATGATATTGACTGAAACAAAATATACATATTTATTTTGTGTAAATAAACAATCATATGTTTTATTTTCAAAATCAATTTAAAAAAAAGATGTCATGAATGTGTCATGCTTAACAGATTTCTATTAGATATGTCAATTAAAAGAATACATAAAATCAATGCGGCGTACGTATTCGACAAGTGGGCAATCCGAATGAGGGCAAACATCCTTATATTTGGATCATCACATCATCCACTTTATACCCAACATGTACCTACCTATATTTATTTATATCTCCAACTTTCATAAATAATATAATAAAATATGAACATAATGATTCTAATTTAATTATAAAAGAAAGATTGTAAGATAGATAAAATACTTTTATAAATATTATAAAATACCTATCTACCCTAAACAACTACCTCATAAAATTATTAAATATGTCTACAGACGATCTACTGTAGGCTAATATAACTACCTCAATATCCCAAACGAAGTTGAGGGTAAAAGCTAGTTAAAACATAAGTGTGGTACTTTGTGAAATATATAGTAAATATTTTTTAAGTAGGCATTTTTAATTGCTAAAGGAACTATATCTCAAATGACAGTGTTTGCAGTACCACAAATATATAGTTTATTAATAATTGCTAAAAGAAGTATATCTACCAATGACAGTGTTTGCTTAGTACCACAAATATATAGTTTGTTTTTATTTTTTAAAGCATACATGTTTAATTGCTAAAGGAACTATATCTCAAATGGCAGTGCTTGCTTAGTACCACAAATACCTAAGAAGTCATACAACTTTTAAAGTATAAGAATGTCAACACACAAGATCCAATCACGGTTTCAAACTTTTACCTACATTATATTTGAATCTTGATAATATAGATAAAATGCTAAACCTCCAAAGGCATTTACAACACAAATTGCCACAAAACCAACCAACAACCAAAACAAATGATGTTGTTTCTATCCAAGAATTGTAACTTAATAAATGTATTCTCTTTGTCCACATCACTGGATTTTTTTTTCAATTATGATACCAACATTTGATCTTTTCACTGTCAACTGTTATTTATATTATATTATAAAAATATATTGAGTTTTTTATAAATATTTATACCATAGGCATAATATCAAATGTACCTGTAATATCTGTAGCTTCTCTTTAAACTTTTAATTTACGAACATGACAATACCATTAATTATAATGTTTAAACATACAACCTTAGTTACTTTATTTTATAAAGTGTAATAAAATGTAATCCAATAGAGTCTAACTAATCCTGAACTTCAGTTATCCGATATGTCCAATAATCTGGCACTCTACAGTCATGCTCAGCGCTCCCTACTTTCGTTCTGTACTTGCGCATCAATATGAGTATAACTCCCAAAATTCTATACAGCTTTTCTACATAATCCAACACCCCCTGGTTTTCAATATAATGCCAGATTATTGAGACTCCACTGTACTTAAACTAAAGCAATACTAATTGTTAATAATAACTTCATAGGGTAGCAAGATAATAAATAGATTTCAAATACATACTACTTTATTGTCAGCAAACCAACATTTGCAAAATTCACAGTACTTGCGAGCTTGAGACTTCCAGTATTCAGTCCTGTAATACAAGAAGAGGTTTACATTAAGCACCAAATTGTGTATTACATTTGAATCGGTAAAATATCTTCCACAATGTTCAAGATTGTAATTACAGAATTTCTTGGATATAATGTTATTTCATTATAACATATCTAATCATCTATACATCTTCTTTATATAAGAAAGTAAATCTAATGTCTTACTTCTTAGATGTATGTGAAAAATTATTTTGCAGGTGTCTAGGAATATGTGATAATAATGATTACAATAATATTTAGAAATGTCTGTCTGATTGTTAGTACACTCTTCACTGCTAAAGTACTGTGTTTAAGATAAATCCCAGTAAATCGTAAAGGATATCCTCAAGTAACATTTAGTCTTTATTTCATTATCATCAGTCCACTCTATCAAAAGTTATTGTAAAAAACAATTATGTTTAACTACATTTGGACATACTTTCTGGCACAGCTAGTCATTAATAAAATAACAATTTTTATTTTGTATCTAGTCTCATTGTCGTTTCTTGCATTAAAACTACTATATATAATAATTCTAATGTACATACATTTTTATCTAATATTTTCTGTATTAAACCAGTAAAACCATGACCACCACTTTGTTTAACACTTTTACAGCCATTTCATTAATTCTTTATTATTTAACTAATCCCTACTTAATATTTGTTGGCTGTAAACTAAATGGTGTGAACTGATTGAATAGACTAAAGTTTGTCTGGCAGATACTATTATTATTTATTTATTCTTAAGACAACAAGGGTCCACAAAAACAAATTACATACTAATACATAAATTGGTAGTAAATTTAAAAATAAAATAAAAATTAAGTAACTACATTAATATGCTTCATACAATGAATATGAAATAGGATGAAAAGAAGAACTATTATATTATATTACAACAGATATCCAGTGCTTCATGAAATGAAGCTAATGAAATGAAACTACAGCATGCAAATACATGTGTACTTGTATTTCTTTGTGCGTTATGTGTGACTATTATAAGTGATTGTTTCAATCTTCCTTATTAACGGATAAATACAATTAATAGAATGATACACAATAGTAGAGTGAAAAGGGGATCATAGTTTGTAATAACAATATTTGATAATACATTCAATTTAGTGACGTTGCTTTAAAACCAACATCATCATACTATTTACAGGAAATAAACACCGTTTCTTACCTTTGGTACTTACATTGTAATACAATAAGACCGCAAGATCACGGAGAATAAAGCTCAGCAGCAGCAATTAGAGTTAGCAGTGATCAATATCTAAAATTTCCTATAATATAAAGTACACTGTGATCTAGAAATTAAAAAAATGGGTATAAACACTATCTAGAACATTATCTTGGATAATACAATACCATATCTTTGGGTATGTATTATTATACCTATATTTCATTGTTAAATACACAAACGTTACCTACACATTATGCCAAAAATTTGACAATCAATTAGAAAAACCATAATATATATAGGTAATATAATAAAACATGGAAGTGTACTCCCAGACATAGATAAGAATAGTATACTGCTCCCAGATACTAAAAAAAAAGAAAAGATATTAAACTATATCTCTAGGGATGTAAACGATACATTGATGTGTAATGGACGTGATTTGGACAATTTGAACTTCGCTAGTTGTATTCGACGTTAGACGTTGTTTAGCGCCATCCAAAGTATTTTTGCCTGTTAGCTTCCCCAGTCACACGTATACAGTATTTTAACAAGTATCTTGGTTTAACTGTCTATTGCACTGTTATACAGATTGATATGTATAAGTATGTTATACTAAGCCACCTAAAGAAGACAGTAAAAGAAAAAACAAACGCAATATTAGAATTTAAGATGTTTATGACGTCTTTTGTAACTCCTATATAAGTAGATTCTTTAGAAATGTGGGATGACGTGATATTTCTCTAGCTTCATAAATTGGCGATAATATACACGCATGGGCAAGCAAAGAGGAATGCAAAAAAATATTAGAATAACAGAAAATATTTACTTATTTCGTACTGGCCATATATATATATATATATATATATATATATATATATATATATATTATATATATATATATATACCAGTCTTATGTAATTTGAAAAGAGAACATTTTGAATAGACTTTTAGAGCGCCTACTTAGCCGTTAATTCGACTACTTAATGCTTTTAGTTAGACCGACAAGAAAGTTGACAATGGAGACAAATAAAAATTAACAGTGTTGCTGTAGCTCTTTTACTTTTAATATAGTCCACCTTATGCAAAGGACCATTAAAAAAATTGTTGTGTGTAGTTCACACGTGGTAGAAGTGAAACCTTCAACAAAAAAAGCGAGCAGAACGGAAGTCTCACTGCTCTCTAATACCCTAAGGCAAGCAAGTCACTGCTCCCACCATTTTCGTAATGCAGAAACGTTGTTGATTAGAATTTCAAAGCCCTTACATACGGAGTTTCATTAAAAAAAATATTTTTCCCAAAGTACCACTATGAGTATGAGAAGTCTTTTTGAAGTGAAAACATTTTAAATTGCGTTGATCGGTATTTTTTGGCAGGAGATAAATTTCAATTTCGCATCATGACATACTACATCAGCAATACAGGCCGTATTACACTTGTGCGCTTTGCGTCAGACTAGCAACACGTAGTATAGGGGCCTGTGTATATGTAATACTGATAGAAAATCTAAATAGGTAATTAAAATATTTCTGTTGAGTAATTAAACGATACTTAAATGTTTCTACAATTAAATTATTTATAATACTAATAAGTATTATTTGCAAATTTTAAATCTAGTTTTTTGTATTGATTATTCTTCATCGATTTAAGCAACCACAACATTGTGTTTACTACCATCAGTTACCATTTCCATATTATTGTCTACGTTTTCTCTACTTTGGTTTTGGTAGCAAATGGCAAATTACTTTGAATGTGATGTCGTCGTCGAGTATCGAGTGTCGTCCTCTTTTATAAAGTTTTATCAAGGTATAATATTTTTTGTATATATCTTTTATATTTATTGTTATGTACTTTATTAGTTTCCGTTACTATATGTAACTTGTCCATCTGTACTATTACACTTTGTCATTGGTACTATGGCGGCCATATTAAATTTGGAAGATAATTCTGCGATAGTGTATCTAATTTAATCGCTTTAATCACAGTTTATTTAATGTAATAACAAGTATTTATTAATGGTATAATATTCAAGTATCGCTACTATATTCTTAGTTATTGTGGCTTAGCTATTCCTGGATACAAAGTTTTATATTTATTTGTGCTTGATTGTTGACGCGTCTCGTAATCTCGTTTACCTACATTTATATGTAAGTTCGGAGTAACACAATGGCTTGACTCTAATTTCCTTTTTTTTTATTACAGATATTCTCGAATTGACTTGGCGAACGTGATAAACTCTAAATATCTTATGTATTCAAGTGACTTTGTGAAATTTGTTTAGTGTCGAGTTCGGACAAATATTTGTGATTATAAGTTTCTAATTTTAGTGTCATCCCTAGTGGGATAATTTGGCAAAATGATGACCGAAAATAGAATTAATTCAAGCAATCACGTCGGAAATAGTATGGGCAGTCAAAATAAAGGGTACGTATAGATTTCTTTTGTTAGGTACCTACATATTTGGTTTTGTACTGATTGTAAAACTTTTACAGAGACGTTGACAAAAGTATCGACGACATCGGATGGAAGTCCAAATTAAAAATACCAGCAAAAGATAGAAGAATAAAGACTAGTGTAAGTTTCTTTTTTATGCCCCTTTTAGAAATATGTTACTGAAACAATTTTGTGTTGGAGTTTATTCATTTTACTTAATGGTATTTATTACTATTAATTTATGTCTCTCAATTCAGCTAAATAATTTATCAACAGTGTTGTGATGATGCAATGTTTGTAAACTTATAGGTGACTTTAAAAAAAAAACAGATGACATTAATAATGTCTTTTTTTATATCATAGGAGGCTAACAAACAGGTGGGTCACCTGATGTTAAGTAATCACCACTGTCCATAGACACTTGCAAACACCTGAAGAATCGCAAATGCGTTGCCACCCTTGTTTGGGTTGGGGGAGGGGAGGTGGGTTATCCGGTGCTCTCAAGTAGTAAACCTTTATGATTTACATATTTAAAGGTGTTCATAATATGATTGAATTGCAACTGGTGAAATTTTATTTATTTTTATTAAATTATGTATTAATTATATTTCCTAATCAAATTGGAACTGTGAACATTATTCATGTATACTAGGAATTCGGGCGATTATATTTTAGTTTACTTTATTTCAAGTTAATGTGCTTTTTTGCCTGCACATTTGAAATAGTTCTGCAAATTCAGCTACATTCCATGGGTCTTAGGACAATGTAAGACACTTTAAAAAATAAATGTATAGACATGATTGGGCATTTTGTAATTTAACAAATTGAAATGTGTTCTCATCCGATTTTTAGTGTTATGGTCTCTGTATTTCAGAGAGCTAACATAGTATTCTCTTCAAGTACAATGTCTTATAATATTAGGAAAATTGTGGTCAAACCTTACATTAGTACCCAATATATAGTTAGAACAAAAAAATGTTTATGTATGTAAATCTAAAGAAAACTATAATTTCATATGCATTGAATAGAAGAAAAAAAAACTTATTACTACAACTCGCATATTATCTATTTTAACAATAAGTTTATTTAATCAATGATCAATTTGTTTATAAAATATAATGAATGAATACTTTATTGCACTTTTTGTTTGTACACTGGGGAGTTTAATGCTATAAAGCATTTTCTTCCAGCTAACCAGCGGTATTGTTGTCAATCAAATAGTTTTGTAGGTAGTGCTTATACAGAGGTCAAATATATACATAAATAAAATAAATATAATGTCCAGTTTAAAATATATTCCAATTAATAGTTTGCGATATGTTGAGTTGAACATAATAATAGTAGGAGATCCAGTATAAGAAATATTTGTATACCCTCATTTGTTATTTAGTAATAATAAAGAATATATGCTAGATAATGTATTCACTGACATATCATAAATTGGTTGTTTAGCCAAATCGCATATTTATGATGTTAAATAATAGAATATTGATTTTGTTTTTTTTTATTAAATTCATGATAAGTTATTTATGAAAGTCTAGCATCAGTTGAGAGAATATACCCCAAGGAATTGAAAAAATAAAGTTTGCCTACTATTCCTTCTGACCCAGTATGGAATTGTCAGGTGGAAACAAGCATTACGAATATGCCACCAGAAGTTATTTAATCGAATTAAAGGTTATCTTACTTTCAAACCCAAGCCGACTGTATTAGGTTGTCTTATCAAAAAGTTTGTTGAATCTATGATTGCCTAGATTGAAGATGTTGAATTTTCTACACAAGCATTGAGAGTAACAGAGAAGCATTGTGTGTACAATTCTATTTGACGGACAAAGATGCAGCAAGTTATATCTGAAAATTTGTCAAATATTAACTAAATCAATTTTTTTCACTTGCTCATTCATTTATTAACGAAATACATAATTATAAAATAATAAGTTTACCCTTTTAAAGGTTTTCACTTTTTTTTTATTGTAACACGGCAAAGTGACTGCACTATGCCTGATGGTAAGCATAGTACAATCCAAAAACAATGGCGATCATCGAGTGGAAAAGTAAAAATACACTTACACTTGTGTATTGTAGATTGAATTTTGGTAAAAACAAATATCATGTAATTATACCTATAAATATTTTTTTATTAATAGATAAATTTATCAAATACAATAACAAATACAACTTATATTTTATATGAATTAATTGTAGTTATGTGGTATTTGAAAATATTTTATTGTCGTCTTTATTCTTATTATCCTATATTGTCGTTAATAATTTAATGTGTGAGTGAAAAAAAATTGATATACTTAATATTTATACTATCAGAGAAATATTTTAAAAGAATTCGCTACAGCATTAGAATTGCGCACGCAACTCTGCTCTGCCACTGTTAACGCTCACGTAGAAAATGTGATATAATAAATCTAGGCAACCATGTATTCACCAATTTTTTTGATAAGGAAACCTAATACAATTTGTTTGGGAATAAAATAACCTATCATATGTTATGTAACTCTATTAAACGACTTATGAGGGTATTTTAATAATGCTTATGTGTTTATAGCTGGCAACTCTACAGTTAGAGAGAGAGGATAGTAGGCACCCTTTATTTTTTTTATTTTTTGGGATATATTCTCTCAGCTTATGCTCGACTTTCTTAAATAACTGATCAGAGAAGTCAATAAAAATGTATTCAGTTTTTTTGTCCTTAGACACGTGTTTCAGTTAGGCAATCTATTTGTAATATGTCAATGTATACATTATCTAGCATATAGGCTTTATCATTACATATTATAGAACAAAGTCCTCCATCGCGTCTGTTTGTCGGTCTGTCTGTTCGCGTTAAACTCCACACTGCTGAGCGGATTTTCATGCGGTTTTCATTAAGAGATAGAATGATTCACGGAAAGTTTTTAGGTTTTTGTTAAGATTTTTTGTAAATTGGTTGAAAATCAAGTCAATGGTGTTTAATTCCTTTGAGACATAACAAAACAATAGAGATGCGCAGACGAAGTCGCGGGAATCGGCTTGTTATCACTAAATTATAGATGAGGATTTCTTGTACCAGATCTTAGACTATAATGTTCAATGTGATATATAATCTTCGCCTATCTTTTTTACCGCATTGAATATAGTGCACAGAATATAAATTTACAAATTACATATGTGTAACATTGAGGAAAATATAGGATAAATGTCAGTTTTACTTCTATAATAATAATTTTGTTTTGTTTTCAACTCTTGGCTGTATTATGCACAAACTCAAACTTAAAGCTATATTCAGAGTGAATAAAAAATGAGAACATTGATAGATAAGTTAATGTTTGGATGTCAACTACAAGCCCAAAAGTATTGTTGTCGTTTGTTATCTAATGATATGAATTTTTATGTAGTGCTATGATATTTGGTAATATTAGTTTATGATAAAAACGTCAGTCAAACACATGATTAAACTAGTATATCCAGCTATGTACCAGTATTATGGTGGTAGAGCCACGCTGAAACTATTACTGGTTTCAGCATGAATGGGTCGGCTCGTCCACCCTCTCATTGAAACACCGACGTGAAATAACAGTGCTTGCATTGTTGTGTTTCGTTCGATCAGTGAGAGCGCCGGAGGCCCACCTCCCTTCCCCTCTCCTCTCCCCTCTCCCTTCCCCCCAAAGGGTGGCAACGCACTTGCGACTACTTTGGTGTTGTTAGTGTCCATGGACGGTGGTGATCACTTAACATCAGGTGACCCACATGCTCGTTAGCCACCTATGACATAAAAAAGAAAAAAAAGCTATGGATAGCCTATACCTATGTCTTTGTTTGCATTTTTCTGTTCATGAGAACCTCGCATCTTGCCTACTTCTTCCACCTCAAGAAAATACACATCACTGGATGCATACTGCTTCTAAAAGTGGTAGTTTCTGAAAATCTTAATAACTTTGTAATAGATTAAGTTATCATAAGTAGTTGTAGATAAACTAAGTGTCTAAGAAGTGAAACTAAAAAAAAATATCCAGTAGTTTTTGTAGTGATGTATGCACAATGACAGATCTATCATTTTATTTATATATAAGATAACAAGTTATTTAGATACATATATAGTGGGCTTTTTTTTGTTGCGGCAATGTGGAGGCACGCTGTTCTCTCAAAGAAAATTTTGAAATTATCGAAAATCTGACATAAAAACTAAAAAAATGAAAGATTAAAAAAATATCAATCTTGGTAAATTTTACAAGAATTTTTCGATTTTTATTAATAGGTCAAAGTTATCAAAATACAAAGTCTTTCTTGAATAGGGTTTGTCTCTATAGTAGAGTCCTAAATAAAAATTATGGACTTATAATTTTCAAAAATTAGCATGTCCCCATAATAAAATTGACAAAAAAATGCCTGCATATATATTATATATACATACAAGTTTAATTGCATGTGCAAATGATTTTTAGGATGTGACAGATACGAGAGGTAATGAATTTGAGGAGTTTTGCCTGAAGCGAGAGTTGCTGATGGGTATATTTGAAAAAGGGTGGGAAAAACCTTCTCCAATTCAAGAGGCTTCAATTCCCATAGCACTTAGTGGTAAAGATGTACTTGCACGAGCTAAGAATGGAACTGGCAAAACTGGCGCTTATTGTATTCCAGTTTTAGAACAGGTATGAGAATAATATGTTTAGATTTATAATAAATAAATAATAGATGATAATAATTATTATGATGATACTTTTGGATTCCCCTTCACTTCTCATAAGTGATAAATTTACATCTGATTAAAAAAATTCCTGTTTTTATTTTTTTCATATGTTGAGCCGTGTACATATTAGCATGTAAAATTTTACAGGTAGATCCAAAAAAAGATGCAATTCAAGCTTTAATTGTGGTACCAACTAGAGAGTTAGCACTCCAAACATCACAAATTTGCATTGAACTGGCAAAGCATACAGATATTCGTGTAATGGTTACTACAGGGGGTACTAATCTCCGGGATGACATTATGCGCATTTATCAAAATGGTAAATATAAATTACTGTAAAATAGTAATGGTTGCCGATTATTGAAATATATATAGTCTTTAAAATAATTGAATATTCTTACAGTTCAAGTAATAATTGCTACGCCAGGGCGTATGATTGATCTCATGGATAAACAAGTTGCCAAAATGGATCAGTGCCGAATGTTGGTTCTAGATGAGGCAGATAAACTTCTTTCACAGGACTTCAAAGGCATGTTGGATATGGTTATTTGTCGGTTAGTTATTGACTTTATTGTTTTCTTTAAAAAAAAATATGTCCCTTTTAGTTATATGAAAATGTATGTACATTTTGTAGATTACCTAAAGAACGTCAAATCCTGCTGTTCTCTGCTACTTTCCCCTTAAGTGTGAAGCAATTCATGGAAAAGCATCTGAGAGAACCTTATGAGATAAATCTCATGGAGGAATTAACATTAAAGGGTGTTACACAATATTATGCGTTTGTACAAGAGAGACAGAAAGTGCACTGTTTAAATACACTTTTTTCAAAGGTGAGTGACATTGATTTTCAATATGGAATGTGAAATACAACTTATATCATATTAGACATTGACAGTAACTCCATTTTAAGTGAAACATTTCAATTTATTCAAATAATAATGGTACTCTTGAAATCACTATAGAACAAAATATAACTACTGCTAAATTAAATATTTTAGGCGATATTTACTGTAGTGGTGATTGTAACTTCTTGAATAAGGCATGTATATAGTATCGTAACACTTTTTATACCAAATGTCATAAGATCCAAGTTGATGTTTGACTGCATAACATAACGTAAAATAATAGAGAACATACACATCTAAACATAAAGAAAACATAAACATTTGTTACAAATTAATACGGAAATTCATTGAAAAATGTGCATAATATTCTATGTATGACATGATATTTTGGACGCCATTTTGAACCTATCGTATGAAATTTAAAAAGCAAGTTCGAATAGGTTTGAACGTTGGAGATCTATATAACATGTTTTATTGTGAATATGACAGTCAGGAATATTTGTTCGACCTAAAAAGTTAAATTAAATATATAAAAAATTGATTCATTTTTCATTAAGAATTGTCTTAGCGGGTCTAGTTTTAATCCTAGGTCAAACTTGATAGAACCATTGAATCCTCAGGAATCTAAAACTATGCAATATATATTTCTATGATTTTTTATAAGTGGTTAAAGATCAGTTTAGATTTTATAATGTTTGGTACAAAAATGGTCTATTTAAAAGTAACCTGTACTCAATATGCGATGAAAATTATAACAGAATTTAAAGTGTATTCACTTTTTCAGTTACAAATAAATCAATCCATAATATTCTGCAATTCAACTCAACGAGTAGAACTGTTGGCAAAGAAAATAACAGAACTCGGTTACTGCTGCTATTACATTCACGCGCGAATGGCGCAGGCGCACCGCAATCGTGTGTTCCACGATTTTCGCGCGGGATTGTGCCGCAACTTGGTGTGCTCGGATCTGTTCACCAGAGGTATCGACGTGCAGGCCGTGAATGTCGTTATCAATTTCGATTTCCCACGCATGGCGGAGACGTACCTCCATCGTATCGGTCGTTCGGGACGTTTCGGCCACTTGGGTATCGCGATCAATCTAATCACTTATGAGGATCGGTTTGCTCTACATCGTATCGAGCAGGAGCTGGGCACGGAGATCAAACCGATACCGAAAGTGATCGACCCGGCTCTGTACGTGGCGCGTCCGGAGGACGACGACTCGGCTGACAAGTAACGCCGTGCCGTCGTCGCGGCACTCGTGCGGTCGCGTTCCCTGAACGCTCCAATTACCTGGACTTGCTGACTTGTGAATGAAAATAGTTTGAAACTGCAAAAACAGAAACTTGTAAAAAGTGTAATGAATTTATTGTAAATAGTTTAAACATGTGAAGAAATGTGACTTTCATAACTCGAAATGGGTTACCTTTTTGAAGTGTATATAAAATGAACATCGGGACTTACGAAGGGAAATTGCGCACTTTGTCCATATTGGAACTGTGTGTTAATTACTAACTACTACCATTGTTAAAACGTAAAATATTTATTTGAAAATTAACTGTGAGAGTCTACTTAGATTTGTTTGCATCTTACATAAATTGTGGTAGACTTTCCGCAGACATGAGTATGTATTCCTCCTGCCCATAAGGTTTAAATTTTGAACTAGCACTGGTTTGATTTTTCTATGCAAAAAAAAAAAAATGTGTCGATTATGGGTAGTTGAAAAGACTAGTTCAAACAACAAATTTTTATCAAGAAAATAACAATATAAAAACCTGTGTTAAAGATTGTTGTTTCTGACCGCTTGAAACAATGTCTGATTACTTCAAGCCACTGTTTATAGTGAGTTCACATGGAGATCACTGACATCAAAAAAACCATTTACGCCTTCATAAAATATAATTATATCGGATAACAAACATTTTGGTGTCAGTGATTCCATTTTGTGAGAGTAGCTTAACTGTTCTTTGTCATTATGAACATTTATATTCTTTAGTTGTAAGCGGTAACAGTCACAGTGGAATATGAAATTTGTCGCTGGATGAATAAGGCTTTGGTGGACAAAGCTAATGAGCTGAAAAAGGATCTATTTTATAGTTAATTTTATTGGTTACACGTGAGCATTTTGTTGAAATTGCTGACTGTAATTACCAGTTCTGGTTTGCCGCTCTAGCCTTATTGGTTAAAAGTAAATTTAGAATTGAATATGGATCATAACTGTGACTTAACAAGGTAAGAGAATGGACAGTCCTGTTGTGGCTTGGTGGAGTGCACATTCTCCTATCTCATTGGGGATTTAATTTAGAGAGCTTTTAAGTTTTCGTTATAACAAAATATATGTTTGCTCTCTGGGGACAAAATATTTTTCGGGATGTCAAGTGAAGAGTTAACGAATTTGGTCATGGCTAAACATTTGAAATGCAGTTGGACAAGTAAATTATTCCCAGAATAGGTATGAACTGCATTTATTGTTTATTTGACTTACTTCTTATTGTAACTATAAGTAAGTTTCACCTAAACACAATAAGGTGTCTGTGATTCGAATAATTATACACTTGTGCAGAAGTGGCGCAGGACGTAAGTGACGTGGTCATCTTCTATGATGTCTCGACGTCCAAGTGGCTTTAAGTCTAGAATGTTCCATATAGCAAAAATGAAAGCAACGGCCCTCGCGCCTAGCACTGTTCAATCTATACAATCATATCAAAATTAGGACTCCATTACTATAGAGTTCCAAAATGTATTTGGCCACATGAAATTTATATGCGTCTTTCTCCGCCTCTGCACTCGTGGTCAGTTTCCTTCTGGCAATTATTTAAAAATTAGACTGATATGTAAACTGTTCGGATTGATTATGCAGAAGTGAATGTAATAAAATTAACACAAGATATATCTGTGATATAAAATCATGATCATTGAGGAATGCATGTGATCTGAATGAAGTGTGCAAATTATTACCTTCTTTTATTGTCGTCTTCCGTCGTCAAGTATTAACCACTGCAAAACAATTGTTTACCTCTATTTTAAAATGTGTTGATCACTAGAACCAACAGATATGGATTTTACAGTTTTGAATAACGTTTGTCATATACATGTCCTATTTACCAGGGTTATTGCTGAATTCTAAGTGGTAATAAATATTTGAACAGTCATCCAGTAATTTATAACGAAGAGACGTAACGAGATAAAGAGCATATCAATAGATTTTATAAAACGTTATTATACTTTTGCAAATCACGATAATAATGTATGAACAAATGTCATTTATTGTCTGTTGTGTGTGATCCTTCGTTTTAACTATTCTAAAATATATTGTTATTACAAAATTGGCCAAAAAATAAACTCTTCACGCCAATATTACTTTTATTATAATAAAGCTCCTTTTACATAATTGCGCGGCTAATAGCCATATCAATTTAGGACTAGTATCGTCGTCTTGTTTTTCAACATAATTAAATTTGAAATTAACGAGAGAGCACGTCCAGTGGTCGAATTTCGACAAAAAAAATTCCAAATACTTATTTGATAACACTAACTACTGAACAAAAGAGAATAAAGAAAATCTATTGAGAAACGGAGGAATATTTTGGAATAAATTTTTATACTAACAACTAGCAATTGCAGCCAATAGCGCGGGAGGCTAAGACAAGACTCGCCTTTTATGAAAAACTCATCAAACTGTAAAAAGGTAATAATATTCTGAGTGTCATATATTCTGAAAGTATATATCATTGACGGATTTATAGTTTCTGAAACTATCAATAAAATACTTTTAGAAATCGTAGAAAAAGTTGATAAATATGAATAATACCGAAATTATATCTGTCCTGCTAATGACAATGTGTAATAGTAACGAAACTCGATCTATAATGCCTTACAAGTCTTAACACGACACCTATGGGCACGTAGCGACGTTGTTGCGTATTTGAATACTGTTCGAGCCTGGAATACGGCCGTAGCTAGGGGGCATTGTGGTGCAATGCCCTACCTTAAAAATACCAAAAACTAAGATAAATTATTATAGTTAAATTGTTTGTTCATAGGTTGAGAAAAAGAATTGTAGCGATAGGTATCTAAACTTTTCCGAATAAACCACAGTTTGTGATATTCGAGGGTAGATCAAATTATGATATTTTTTTCTTGTAACGAATGCTGCCCTACCTTAATCGTTTCGACTCTAGCTACAGCCCTGGCCTGGCATAAACGTCTTTACCTTAATCGACTCGACTAGCTACAGCCCTGGCCTGGAATAAACTTCTTTATCTTAATCGACTCGACTCTAGCTACAGCCGTAGCTTACAATAAATGTCTTATACAGATTTCGAGAAAAATAAAATTAATTCTTTATATGAAAACAAGAGATTTTAGATTAATATCACTTTTAAAACGTGATTGGTGTTTATAGTAGTATTATGCATTTGGTTTATGATTTTGGCGACACCGGATCTGTACGTTAAACTCGATACACCATTTGCACTTTGTGACCTTGTTACCTTTGTTTTGTGATTTTAACCTTGAATCACTTCTGAAGGCGTATATCAAAATTTTACAACAAAGCTTCTTTATAGAGCATCTCATTTTTTTAAATTTATTTTTTTAATGGTGGTACAGTCACGCTGAAACTATTATTGGTTTCAGCATGAATGGGTCGGCTCGCCCGGGCTAGTACCACCCTCTCATAGAAAACCGACGTGAAGTAACAGTGCTTGCATTGTTGCGTTTCGTTCGGTCAGTGAGAGCGGCGGAGGCCCACCTCCTCTCCCTTTCCCTCCCCTAACCCTTCCCTCCAAAAGATGGCAACGCACTTGCGACTCCTCTGGTGTTGTTAGTGTTCATGTCCATGTCCATGGTGGTGATCACTTAACAGCAGGTGATCAACCTGTTCGTTTGCAACCTACGACATAAAAAAAACTACACCATTTGCACTTATTTACCTTTGTTTCGTGATTTTAACCTTGAATCACTTCTGAAGGCGTATATCAAAATGTTACGACAAAGCTGCTTTGTAGAGCATCATATTTTCTCATGTTACTCATATGTAAATCGCGACGAGGCACCCCTTAAAATTGAGATGCCTTTTTAAAAGGTAGTTTTAAAATTAGGTATAAATTATATATAGGTAACCGGGTACCTCTTCACTCTAATGAAGGCGTTTTTTTTTTGTCACTCACATAAGGGTTAAATAGGCGAATTTATATCACTATTTACTTATATTTGTTTACTATTTACGTTTATGGTCTCTGGCTATTACTCCAAACTGGACTGTATTGAATAATGTAAATTAATTTGAAAATATGAAACGACCCCTGCTGCGATCAGCACCATAGCTTGTCTGGACAGAATTCGACGTACGAATTACCAATAATACTGGTACATTCAAGTGAGTAGTAAGGTCTGTTTTTCTTTGTGCCTGAACGTTCAAATTATGTCAACTGCATCTAGTTCTGCACTGCACATTAGCATCTGCACCTTGACAAACAAACCAAGAAATGATAGCCGTCAAATACATCACATCGCCATCGCCATATTTAAAATGCAAAATAGTGATTCGCTGCATCGTATTACGTAGGGGATATCGGTATTTATATTAGTGCCGGTATGTATATAAATATTCTATACATGTTTTATACATGAAATCCTTCCGAACAAAATTGTCTAAATGATTGTGAAAACTCAAAATCTGTTACGTTGTTTAGAAAAACTAAGAAAATCCAAACAGACAAGACACAATATCCTTGTTACCTAAAACGCAATGACGACACCATTCCTTCACCGTAGTTTCGAGCATTACTGCGATAATTTGCGGTTTTTTCCGTACCGAAAGGCAATCTACCGGATTTAATTCTGGTGCGTAATTTTACCCGTTGTGTGCGGTTTCCATACTTTTTATATGTTACAAATTTTGCGGAAAAAATCCGTAGTGCGCGCAGGCACTTATTTATTCCCTCTCTGGCTGTACAGGCTGGCTTTTTTATGTCACCTAGAGAGAAGTACTCTAAATAATAGAGATAGCAAATTATACTTCAAACATTTGTTCATTGTCGCATCGGAAGATCGGAAGAGTCAACATCGATCTGAAGATGCTCCGTGAAGGAGCGAAACACTTGTTATCGATTGTCGTGATTACACGTCAATCTGCAACATACTTTAATTTATTTATTGATAATATTTATATTGGTTAATTATATATTGTTAATTAATATATATTGTCAATTGATATATATTGTTAATTGGTATGTATTGTTAATTAATATATATGTGTATAAGTGATATATTGATTTGTTTTATGTTGCAGTCAGACGTAGTAGTGTTCCATCGATTCCAGGCGGAAGTGCAAAGTAACGTCTACTCTAATAGAAACAGATGGATCTTTCAGTAAAAGTACTTTAGCTTGACCCATTGAATTTATAAGCATAGGTTACACGGTTTTCCTTTCATTAAGTTTACCACTTGGTAACATACTTATGTTATATATACTTATGTTAGAGAGATTTCATCCCTGTGATTGGCCCTAACGATCGATGCCATAAAATTACTGTAATTTATACAGATTTTAGTCGGTTCGATTCCCGGGTGAAGCAAGAGGATTTTCGAAAATCTCTGAATGCAGTTTTATTTCTTTTCAAAAATAAAGAAATGTTTCTTTGGAGTAAAATTAGCTATCTCTATTATTTAGAGTTCTTTCCCTCCAGGTGGCATTAAAAAATTCCACCCTGTATATACTATATCTAATAAATGAAAAATATGTGCACTTTAATCGGAAAATTGTCAGAATTTAGAAAATGATACGATTTTTATTGGTCGTTTTTCGATTAAATTACAAGACAAAATTTAATAGTTCTTTAGCACAATGGTTTCATATCTTTCTTATGGTTATTAAAAGAAACAAACTGTTTATACATAAAAAGTATACTTTAATGATAATCAGTCATAATTTAAGTACATAATTAATATTTATCAGTAATCAATATGCATTTTACTAGACACATAGTTTCATTTAGACACTGGTCATCAAATAATAGGTAGCTGCTTTAATTTGTTACAATCACAGATAAGTACACAAATAAAAATATTCTCTGTTAATGGCAACACTGCGCCGGAATCACCAAATTACTCCACAAACAATGCTTTCAAATTTGTAACACACTTTTCATTAAAAAGCTACAAGTCTAATAAAATACATACAATTAATTGATCCTACATATCATGAGAACTATACTAAACCTATTTAACAATAAAGTTATTTTGTATTGAAAACTGAAATATCTATTTTTATAATGAACTTTGATAAAGTATTCTTATTACTGGTATAAAATTATGAGTTCCGGGATCTCGTGTATTGATTTTAATGTTATTATTTCCCATAATTATTGGAATATTATAGTTACAATCAGGTACCAAATTTAATCTAAGACCTGAACGTAATTATTCCAGGAACTATAATGAAAATCAACTTAAGTAATACAGAAACTAAAAATATACACTTTTATCTATGATTTTTATAACACAAAATTAACAAATACAGTAAAAGAATAATAATACAATTTTTTTTGTTTCATGTTGTCTATGTACCTGCATTGACACTTCATTGTAGTTAGTACAAAAGCATACAAAATATTACCTTGTTGTACCTGTGAGTACATTAGAGAACGTGGTATATTTACTTAAACATATATCTTGTCTATGGATGGACCGTAACATGCTCGGTATTATGAACATAATGCTACTTCCATAACTGCGTATATCGTCGAAGTCTAATTTATGGTCGCAGTAAATGCAAGTGTGGGATCATATTATTGTCATGCGTTATGAACTCTCGGGCTACGTGGCTATAGACGCAATACGATAACGGGGCCTGCGGTTTTTTACACATAAAAGAAATTCTGATTTGAATGACAAAGACGTGCAAATGATTTTTTGCTGTTTGAAATGAATCCAACGTGACACATAGTCGAATCCTCGTCAAGGAAGTATGGGACCAGCATTACAGATATAAATAAATAAAGTTGTATGCCTTAGCAGTTTTACGGTATTTGAGTTTTTATTGAATACCCATTCTATGGTTCTCTGGAACTTTAAGAAGTATTGATAAAAATATTAACCCACACATATTAGTAATTGTAAAAAAAAATTAGTTACTGAATACACACCAGCCTGTCGGCGTCTCGAAGTCTCTTGTAAATGCAGTGACAATATAAAAAAAAATAAGTCTCAAAGATGGTTATGATACATGAATCATCTATAAATGATATTTTCTTAATAGCATCTACTATTTTTTATAAAGTGCTAATTAGTATTTGTTTAACCTATCTAGGTTTTTTATGTTAACGATTTGTATTTGTTAGCATATAATTTCTATCTACTACAATATTAAATTATGACACTAAATTAAGTAGTATAAAGTCGACCCTGGTGGAGTGGACTACAGAAGACTAAAGTATTATAATATAGTTATATAAATTCGATATTTTTATACATTATAGGAATTGTCTTGAAAGTGTTACGTATCTTACTTTTAATGGCATATAACAAGAAAGAAAAATGCAAATTATTACTAACAACATACTTTATGTTTGAGAGATGCTTATTTATATCATAGGAGGCAAACGAAGAGGTGGGTTATGGGTTACCTGATGTTAAGTGATCACCACCGTCCGTAGACACTAGCACCACAACGGGAGTCGCAAGTGCGTTGCCAGCCTGTGTTTTAGGGTAGGAGGGAGAGGGTACGGGGAGGGGGGAAAGGGAAGTGGGCCTCCGTCGCTCTTAGTGACCGAACGAAACGCAACAATGCAAGCACTGTTACTTGACGTGGGTGTTTCTGTGAGAGTGTGGTACTACCCCAGACGAGCCGACCCATTAATGCTGAAACCAGTAATAGCTTCAGCGTGTTTCTACCACCTAGTGAATATGTGTACTGAATACTGTGTGTATATATTCTGTGTCTTTTATCGGTTTCCTGGTTTACTACATATATAGCACAATCAAACTAGTTGACAAATAATTAATAAATAATAATAATAGCGTATAATTAGGTTATATTCGCTTAATCATCGTAAAAGTTATCAACTAAAAACAGTTGGTAAAAATGTATATAAAAAATGGCAGAAATACCTATCGATTATAATTTAAATAGTAGTAGCTACCTTTTTTCCATTCCAACTAGAGGATTTCTTTTCTAATAAGACTAGGTAATTTTTTGACTCGAACGAAAATACGGGCGGGTTTTATTAGGCGTAATAAGTACAGTGACCGTTTAGACGGATTCACTCGATATTTAATTGAGATATTAGTAAATCTGGAGGCGGTGGCAAGCCTGGCTGCAACGTGACGGCCACTCCACGGTTCAAAGACACGGCTGGGTAGAAGGCACCACGTAGACCAGTGAATGCTATATCACCCTGAAAAATAAAATTTATAAAATCTTGTATTGGTATATAATTGCCGTTATATTAATAAATATAGCGAATCAAAAGCGATGATGGCTCAAGGGATAGTTTGTTAGTATCCTTGTGAATAAAGGACGTTATCGGGATAAAACCATTTCCTGGTGATATGGCCATTGCTAAGCCCACCCGCCAGCTACAGTCCACGAGACGTAAGCTGAGCTTTGCATTTGTGTAAGTGATTACCAAAATTAGAGTTCTTTCCAATCAACACCTCTATAATACGGCTTTCGAACTAATATCAGTTGGTTATAGATGTACATTTATAGCTATGTATGCATAAAGCGGTACTGCGTAAATCGTATACAATCTTTTGATCGTTTTTATTTGTAATGAATATATTCAATACATCGAAAGATTAATCAAAATCGAAGTGTATACAGGAGTTAATGTTTATAAGTAGATCTGGAGGAAGATAAAATAGTTGGTGGAAGAAAGGAAAATTTAACGGACCACTTTCACGTAACAGAAACGTAAACGAAGCGAATGAAAACGAATATTTGAAAGTTGTCAGTTTGAAATGTCAAAATTAATTATTGTCCATCATCTTTTGTTACCATCTTGCCAACAAAATTACATAACAGTGCCATCTACAGAGTGGATTTATAACCAAAAATACACACGAGTCTTTTCCATACAAATCCGATTATGAGAAGTGTGAAAATAGCGTGGTCAACACCATTCGATTTCTTCTTATGGGGTTATATGTAATCAATGGTCCATGTTAACAAGCCCACAAACACTCGTGTATTGCAACGGTGCATCAACGAGATTCAACAACAACTATGCAAGAAAGGGCATGAAAAATTTCGAAAGTGTGCATATGTGCCAGGAAAGCCGTGGAGGTTATTTGCCCGAGGTCTTATTCCATAAAAACTATCCTATATACTTTATGATTCAATGAAAAAATTACAATCTATAGAGTAAACACTGTGTTTTCTATTTAATTCAAACCTTGCGTTAATTTTGGGACACCTATATATCGCCAAGCACTAATAGGTTTGTTCCGACTGCTACACTTGAAAGTGTCAGCTCGCTCTTGTATTTTATACCGATTTTACCATCTCAGACCACATTGCCATTTAATAATAAGATTAATATATTATTATGTTATTATAATAAACGTAAACCGTGTTATTACAAAAAAGTGAAATACGTATTAAATACTTGGTTTAAAAAAGTCTCCTAATAAATGCACCGCGCTGGCCCGGGGCAAGTTCGCGTTATCCCTTTTCACAAGTCTAACCTAACGTAACCAAAGCGAGACAAAAGAGCAAGATGGCGAACATACAGCGACCGCGGTGCATTTAATATGAGACCTTTTTAAAGTCAAGGTTCAATACGTATTTAACTTTATTGTAATAACACCGAAACGGTTTAATGCACTGGGGAGTTTATTAATGTTTTTTTTTAATTATAACCAATATTAAAGTTTATACCCACGGTAAATGTTATATGGCTCAATCAGATAAGAATATTATTTGAAACATAATTTTAGGTCATCCTGGCGTTTATATTGCGTATCTTTATACCTGAATGAAGTGTTTTGTTAGTCTAGAACAAAATTCAATTTAGATAAGATATGACCTATTACACATTGATAACAATATTATAACAACAACGATACGTTTGTCGAAATTGATATGTTTGTGTTAATGATGTCTTTAAATAACTTAATATTATAGTTCTAAATATAATTGATGGACGAATAATATGGTCCTTTCTTATATATCTATATACATGTAATTAGTATTACTTTAATATGTAGCTTATCTTTAATATTTTTTTGAGCTGTCACTGAATGTAATATATATGTAACTATAAATCAGTATAACTTTAATATGTGGGTCGGTGCTTATTTTTTGAGCTATCACTGAATGTATGACTCGTTGATACTATTACAAATCGCTATAAATCATCAAATTAAGAAAATGTAATGAATACCGTCAATTTTCCTCATTTTACAGGCTGTTTGACTAAAACTGATACATTTACAGTTTTTAAATTGAGGTATTTTTAAAAAAAACAGCATGTTGAAAAGATCGGTTTGTTATAAAAATTGCTATTACAATACATGTGACGACTGCCTGGTTGGTTGGTTTAAACAAATGAAAAGGACTCAGCATACTTCTAGAATGCTGCAAATCACAGGCCGGCATGACAGCGGCGACCGGCGATGGATAGTGTGTCACTCGGTGGTCGCCATTGTTTTTGGATTGTACTGTGCTTACCATCAGGCATAGTGCAGTCATTTTGCCGTGCTACTATAAAAAAAATAAAAATAGAAAACATTGTCCATCGTTGTCACACCCATAAGTGTGGTCGTGAACGAAAGAAACCGACAAATTTTCTATTACACATATCGTGTGTTCATAGACACTATACAAGCGTAATTTGTGGTTGTGTTGTATTTTGCTATTTAAGGTACGTCTAATAAATAATATTTTTTTGTTTGTTTATGAACTTTTGTTCTCGAATTACACTTAATTTAAAATAAGCTGTTAGATGTACTTTGTTCAAGGTTTCAGGTATTTAAGTTTCTCTTAGGTTTGTGTTATGGTTAGGTGCATCTCTTTTTCTAACACATCGACCTGTAAAAGACTCACTACAGGGCTATAGCCTTTTCCTGAAGGAATGTATGGACATAATCACCCCACCACTCCACGTTGTATTGGCGAATTCAAACTCCGAGAAATTCATAATTCTATATTTTCTTACATACGGTTGTACCGTTTCTCGTGTTCAGATTACCTCACGGTGTTTTCCTTCACTGTCAG
The DNA here is from genome assembly GCA_015888305.1 of Antheraea pernyi. Classification (NCBI taxonomy): domain Eukaryota; kingdom Metazoa; phylum Arthropoda; class Insecta; order Lepidoptera; family Saturniidae; genus Antheraea; species Antheraea pernyi. The sequence continues at coordinate 755,226 of MU158707.1, forward strand.
CCGATAGGTTTACCAATTTAAATGAGTGGGAATTTTGAAAACTTTGTAGGTATATTTATTTATTTATTTACACAATATGCGTTAAATACGCAATGGTGGACTTAATGATGAAGGCATTCTCTGCCGGTCAACCATTAGGTGATGCAGAGATAAATATTGGTAGGTTTTTTTTTATGTCATAAGTGGCAAACGAACAGGTGGGACACCTGCTGTTAAGTGATCACCACCGTCCATGGACACTAACAACACCAGAGGAGTTGCAAGTGCGTTGCCACCCTTTGGGGGGAAGGGTTAGGGGAGGGAGAGGGCGAGGAGAGGGGAGGGGAGGTGGGTCTCCGGCGCTCTCACTGACCGAACGAAACGCAACAATGCAAGCACTGTTACTTCACGTCGGTTTTCTATGAGAGGGTGGTACTACCCCGGGCGAGCCGACCCATTCATGCTGAAACCAGTAATAGTTTCAACGTGGCTCTACCACCATTA